>FXXK01000422.1:0-14636 GCA_900184695.1 Betula pendula
TTATCTATTGCATCTTTACGTAAGATTACTATTGATGAGAGAATGCAGTAATGCCAATAGTTATATTCAAATTTATTGAAGTGACCGAGTTCGACCTTATTGTAAAAATGTAGTTAGATGGAATAAGACATATATGCGGTAATTGGCGGTAAGGTACAAATCAAAACAACAGTAGAAAGAAGGACCGTCAAATAGAAAATTCGTAGTTCATAGTTCTAGAGACGTAGTGCTGAGTGCTTCGATTTCCATCAGCAATTATAAGAATAGCTTTCTCGAAGATCAACGATTAGATAAAATATCCGAATTGACTACATCCATATTGAGAAAGAATAGTAAGAAATTAAAGTAGACATAATACCCATAGCCTATATTCGTAAAGCTAAGGATCTAATGCAAAATTAATTAACTTGTGATAACTTTTCAAAGTTTCCATTTTTAGTATTTTTCTTTTTAATTTAAGTTTCGATAGATGCTGTACTACTCCAAGCTAATTTCTGGATGGTAATCAAATTTAATTAGGAGTCTTGCAAACACTCAAATTATGGTGCGATTGGCTTCTACGTACTATGCTGAGAGCATGGTAATTTGAGGATTGGTCTTCGATTACGTACTTGGGGGGCTTGAGCAGATGCTTTCTTGTGTCTTTTTTTCAAAGAGGAATTCTACAATACTGTAAATTGTCTATTTTTCTTTTCTTTTTCTTTTTTTATTTAATAAGGTAATCTAAAATAATTGACCTGTACATTAATCCAAGTGTGATAAACACTAACGGTAATGGACAGCCAATAAGGAGGTTGGGGGCTGTGCCCCCACCCCCTCTCCCAAAATTTTAAATTTTTTTAATTTTTTAATTATTTTGTTTAGATAATATCTTAAAATATTTTTACCCTTAACCCCAAATTATGTTTGTTTATTTTGGATCCCTTGTAAACTTAAATTGTAGTTCCGTTCTTGAGGATAGAGCTTGAACAATAAATCAGTCCAATATCTAAAATTTGAGATACAGCCATGAAATAAAGAAAAAGCTGGCTAATCAGCGGCTTAATAATATCATCACTCTAGATTTTTTTTATAATAGAATTTATTTAGACTCTGTTTATTTTGACTAAAATTTTTTAACAAATCTTTATATTTATTTGATAATTATATAATAAAAAATTATGGTCAACCCAAATCATTTGAGCATTACTAGGAGATGAGTCATGGCTAAATGTAAAACAAAATGACAACGTCAAAATATATATATTAAATATTATATTAAATATACGAGAGAGGGAGAGAGAAGAGAGAGAGAGGAGAGAGAGAGTTGATATAATCAAAAATCAATCATGGCACACCAAATCATTTGAGCCTACGAGTAGCGAAGAATGAGTCTAAGCTAAATTAAAAAAATGGACACGTATATATATAGTATATATAGAGAGAGAGAGACGAGAGAGAAGGAGAGGAGCAGTCATACTGAATTTCTAATTAATACTGTTGTTCATAGTATATACTTATTTTTTTAGTATAAGTATTAACGAGGCTCCAAAATTTCTTACGATTAATATAAATGCGCATTTTAAGATTCTCTCTTATGGGTGTAGGCTCGTTTGGTTTGGGAATGAATATTCCATTAGGAAACAGCGACTAGCTATTCTTGGAATAAAGCAAGGTGATGGAATAGTTAATTCCTAATTCCTTTTTTTAGTGTTGTAACGTGGAAATAGACTACTGAATAGTTTTTTTATTTGGTATAGTGGAATACTGTGGTGAATAGAACTATTGTATCAAATTTCTTAAAATACCCTTATAATGCATATAATTAAGACGTTTTTCTTGCTTTTTTATATAAAAAAACAAAAACCGTTTTATACTGTAACTTTTTTTTTGAAAAAAAAAAAAAAATTTCAGTTTTTTATAAAAAGTTCGTTGTTTTTTTTGTTTTAAATTGTCAAGTTTTTTTTTTTTTTTTTAACATATCAACAAAATATCATATTCACACATCAATTTTATTTTATTTAATTTTTTTTAAAAAAAAAAAAAAAAACGAAAGCAATCACCAAATGGTTTCTAATACTAAAAAAAAAAAAAAAAAAAATTGATGTTGGAGGTGAGGGGCTTTTATGAGAGCATGCTGCAATAATTCTATTTTCTGTAGGAATAAAAGGATTCCTCTCATTTTTAAAAGGAATCTTATTCCTCTTCGCTAAGGGAAAAGTATTCCTATGGGAATTAATATTCTATGAATAGCCTTTTACCAAATAAGGAAGACTAATTTCGTGGACATAGTTAGTTCCACCAGGACCGTAATTCGCAAACCAAACGAACCCGTAGTTTTTAGTTTTTCTTTCCCGAGCCTCAATGGGATCCAATAATTATTAACGGTGAGTCAGTGAGTGAGAATGGCTATGTTATGCTAGCACCTAATAATGAAAAGTGTTTTAATAAAATTGATGTGGTAATCAATGTGTCTACTTATGATATTAATAATAAAAATTAAATTTATCTGTTAAATTTTATTAATGTCATGTGACACTCAATATATAGACAGCATGCCTACATGAGTTTGTAAAAATTATAGTTAAGCAACAAACAATGAATGGCCAATAAGTAAAATTGCGATTAATTAGCGTTGTGGAGAAGAATAATGCTACCGGTTTGTTTGACCCAGTCGAATCTGTAACATCCGACAGCCTCACATTTGTGGGTTGTTGATTATGATTATTTAATTTGTTTAGAAATCAAATTTTCATACTAACAAAAGTTAAAAAGCACTTAAAAAAAAAAAAAAAAATTAAAAAGCTGAAGTCACGACAGAGAATGATGGGCCAATAAGTAAAATGTGTTTTAATTAGTGTTTCGGAGAAGAATAATGCTACAAGTCCAACACCCTGAATTTGAGGTGTGTATTGGACTTGGAAAAAAAAGTAAAATTTAAAAAAGGATTGTTGTACACTTCAACAGTGAAAGGGTGTCGAACGCTATAGGGTCGATCGGGTCAAGCTTATAGCATCACTTTGTGGAGAAACAACATGAAGCAATTTAGGCAAGTACGCGCCATGATGGTTACTTGACATGGTAAATGTGAATTTATTTCTTTAAAAAGAAAATATTACTTTGAATAAAAAAGCCAGAAAAAAAAATGAAAAAAATACACTTTACCCCCAAAGTATCCATCCATTTGCGTAGAGTTTCCTCCAAATTAGGTTGGAGGGGCTTTCTCCAATCCAGTCTAAAAAAAACTTACATGTATCCATTTGTATGTAAGATGCAAATGTTTTTTTAATAATATGTGAGATGCACATGCTTTTTTAATAAAATTTCTTCCAACTTAATTTGTTTTTACTATTAAAAAAACATGTGATTTTCATATGCTAAAAAAACATGTCATTTTTATTTGAAGGAAGTTCCTCTAACCCAATTTGAAGGAAAACTATGTCTGCAGCAGCCACTGCCTTTGTATTTTTTCCGTCTCTTTGGATGGAACGTAACTTTTTTTGACCAAAACTTTCAAAAATACTGTGAGGGTAAAATGTCATTAAAAAAAAAAAAAATTAAAAAAAAAAAACTGAAGAAAATAAATTTTTTATTTCTTTTTTTAAAAAAGCTTAAATACTATATATATAAAAAAAAAAAAAAAAAAAAAAAAGAGAGAGAGAAAGAAAGGTGGGTGTGTTAGGCACCCTCTTTGGCCAAAATGAGCCATCCTTTGACCAAATAGGAGTGCCAAGCCACCTCAAACCTATTGGGGTTGGTTTCGACTACCCTTATGTGGCCACATGAGGGTGGCTGAACCTCCATAGGCTACAAAGGTGGTTCACCACTCTCTTAGCCAAAGGGGGTGGTTGAGCTACTTCTGAATTCATTGGGGTGGTTTCGATCACCTCCATTTGGCCACATGGGGATGGTTTTCGACATTCCTTATGTGGCCACATGAGGGTGGCTGAACCACCCATAGGCTACAAGGTGTTCACCACTCTCTTGGCCAAATGGGGGGGTGTCGAGCTACCCCTAAATTCATTGGGAGTGGTTTCGATCACCTCCATTTGGGCCCACATGGGGATGGTCAAACCACCCTCATGAGCCATAAGGGTGGTTCGCCACTCCCAGACCAACCGAATGGGGGTGGTCAAGCCACCCCTAACCCATTAGGAGTAGTTTTGACCACCCCCAATCCAGCCACCCTCTTTGGCCTAATGGATGTTGGCTGGCCACCCTTAATTATTTATTTATTTTTTTGACTTTTTTATGTTTTTTTTTTTTAATTTTGTATTTAAGCTTTTTTTTTTTTTTTTTGACACTTTATCCCTTGACGACATTTTCAAAAATTTTGTTTGAAAAAAGTGACTTGGTTTTCATCCAAAGAACCATAAAAAATAGATTGAGAGTATTTTTTAGCCATAGTAGAATACATTGGGAGGTCGATTGTCTGTTTTTGATCATTGGACGTCAAAACACAAATTGGTTTTGGGGGGAGGGGGGAATAAAGTGTATTTTTTCAAAAAAAAAAAAAACTAACGTCAAGTTGACACTTTTACAGATATTCTATGTTTGTACAGCTGACTGCACATTGATAGTCCAGTCAAGAAGACCAATTAAGACAAGAAATAGAAAAGAATGACTTGCTGAAGGTACCGACAGAGAACATCTGATGCCTAAGGCAATGAGATATTTGAGAAAGAATCCAATGGACAAGAGAATGGAGAAAAATAAAAAGTCATACCTCACAATAGGAAATATCACATTCATTTATAGGATTGTCGTTGATATGGTAATTGGGCTTTGATAGGGCAAGAGCCGAAGTCAGGGAAGCAATATGGAAGGTGGCATATTGGTTCATCATGGGTGCCATGACTATGCTAATGTCACATGTGGAACAATCACAACTATGCTAACGTCGTGGAGGATGCACGAGCCTGATTATGTTGACGTTAGTGGAAATACCAACCATAACCATGTTGTTCCCATTGTGGTGAGCCTAAGGAATGGAATCTTATTATGTTTTGTCTCTTTCTTGAATACTACTTACTTAAATCATAATATAGCTTAAAACAGTTTATTTACTTGTAAAAACACATATATGGATTGCGCATATGACCCCCATATGAAAATTTCTCTTCAACGTGCAAGTCGTGATCACCTAACTATGTTCGGTGTGAGTCATTTTTTAGGCCCAAAATCCATTGTTTTCTCCTCATGGAATTCCTTAAGTTTAACATCCCTAGGTTTGTATGATGTCAATATATATACTCAATTCACTATCTTATTTTCTTATCACCAATTTTCTATTTTTCTTTAGCTTTCTATTTATGTAAGTGTTGCGGCCGTTGACTAGTGTATCCATTTGTAAAAATTTGTTTTATAGAAATTGAGCATGTTGATGTAGAGGATGAGCAACCAGAGTAATCGATAAACGAGAGCTTCGAGGGTGTTTCGAATGTACAATTTATTTACTTAGCTAGAGCTATATCCTGTTGTGTAATGTAACTGATGAAAAAGTTTATAGATTATGGTGTTTAATTAAATTTGTAAGTGGAACAGATAATGTAATTATGTGACTGTGAATGCGTGTATTATGTTTATGTTTAGTGTTCTAGTAAATATTGTCCATGTGATGTTATAGTTATAGAAAATATATATATATACTTGTTTTCCGTTGCCAGTTTGATGATAAGGCATATTAGTAATACCTCAAGGTATTTATAAATGCATAAATACTTGTTTCAATCCCCAAATCCTTCATTTCAAAATTATGACTACAAGAATTCTAGAGAGCTCATATACCAGTATGGTAATCTTCAGTAATGATCATATCATCAAGAGTTACTTTTAATCCCCTTCATCTACCACTCATTTATCTAAACTAAGGGTATTTCTTATTTTACGTTAAAAAAGAACATGTATATGTCAAGTGTGCGTTTTTCCATCTAGTTTAACAATCATCAACATAAAGCCAGGTGAGTGGTAATCGAGTAGAGCTACACTTTCGCCTAGACAGATGTGTAGCGTCAGAACATCCTTACAAATGTGAAGAGGTTTTGACTTTAAAAACAAAAAAAAAATTAAATGAACACCCTCACATATGTGAGGGTGTTCTGATGCTACATGTTCGCACTACTTAATATATAGTACTAGCTAGCATTAGTTTTTCTAAGGAATAGTGCGGAATCAGAGGAGTTAGAGACAAAACCCTATTGGGCAAAGCTGAATTTGGCGAACAAAGCTTGTGGAACCTACTTAAGACATAAAGAGCACAACGACGCATGGACCCTAGCCTCACAATTGGTTGCTTTTTTCACATATCCATTGATATGCAAGTGGCAAGTGGATTCAAGCGATGAGATTGTAAAAATTTGATCTCATAGCAGTGCATGCAGCACGTGAAGACTGGAGGAGCAGCTTCTAGTGGCGCATGGCTGAAAGAAAACATAATGTGGAATAAAGAGAAATAGAGACAAAAGATTTACATGATTCGGTTTATGGCCTACGTCCACAGGACAAAGCTCCAAGGGTTACATTGTTGC
Source organism: Betula pendula (assembly GCA_900184695.1). Classification (NCBI taxonomy): domain Eukaryota; kingdom Viridiplantae; phylum Streptophyta; class Magnoliopsida; order Fagales; family Betulaceae; genus Betula; species Betula pendula. The sequence continues at coordinate 6,507 of FXXK01000422.1, forward strand.
TCTTATTCACTTGATATGTTTACAATACAAAAGGCTCATATATATAGGAGAATTACAGTAGATGAGAATAATACAAATATTGAGATGATATCAGTTTTAATTGTATTAAATCTGATTACCTAAAATGTAAGAGATCAAATCAAATCAGATTTGAATGTAATCAAATTTGATTATAGGATATTACAATAAATTCTAATTGAATCTCATAATATATTTTAACATCTTCCATCAAACACAAGGTAGAAGATTCTGGAAGCTTGAGTTTGATTTTTTTTTTTTTGTGGCAACTGTAGTGGTCGACGACAGAGGTCGATGATGGTGGCGGTCGGTAGCCGTGATTGAAGATGGACCTTTAACAATAGGCCAAAAGAGGCTCAACTATGGGCCAAAATGATAGCCAACAAATGACTAAAATGAGATCAACTATGGGTTTTAATTAAATGGGCCTAAGTTTTAAACAATATCACAAAAGCTGAAAATTTGACCAACTATGGGCTAAGAAAAAGCCAACAATAGGCTAAAATGAGGCCAACTATGAGCCAAGAACAAAGCCAACAATGGGCTGAATAATGGGTCTAGATCAACAAAATGACAAAAAATAGACCAAATAACAGGCCGCAATAATATGAGCAACTTGTCCTCTCTTTTTTTCTTCCTTTTTTTTTTTCCTTTCTTTTCTTCTGCTTCTTCTTCCTTATTTTTTTTTTCCAATAAAAAACCAACTTGGCAATTACAATCCACGTCGAGTCGCACAAAGGGTTTTACAAAAAAATGAATCACAAGAAAAAGAAAACACACCAGTTCTCAACAAAAAAGTGGCAGCTGCAAGGGCTGTTGGCTGTGAGGTAGAGATCGGTGCGGTGTGGAGGAGACTGGTGCAGCTAGGGGCAGCAGAGATCGATGTATGGGTGGCGGATGGCACCGAATGTGGCAACACTTGCGAGATCAGCGGAGACGCGCACAGTGAGACGTGACGTCAGGAGTAGACGTGGCGGAGTTGAGCTATTGGATCTCCAGTGAAGGTCGGTGGAGCTGCTCTGCCGTGGATGTGCAGTGATAAGCAAAGTGAGATTCTTGCTCTCTAACCAGACGAGAGACCAAGAACAGATCCAAAGAACATTTTTTGTTTTTTTTGTTTTTCTAAAATTTCACGCAAGAGAACGAATATTGCCATCTTTTCTTGTTTGTGAAACGCGCCCACATAGAAACAGAACAGATTCAAAGAACTTTTTTTTTTTGCATTCATAGTCAGATACAAGTATTCAAGATCTATGGTGAGGAGAAATGCAAAAAGTATTGACTATCAAGAACAAGACAATAAAACATAAGAAAAGAAAAATTCACAAGACCATTGGATCAAACACTGGCGTTAGCCTATAGTCTAATACCATGAAAAAAAACATAATGCAGAGAAATAGAGACAAGAGATTTACGTGGTTCGATATATAACATATGTCCACAGGATAAAGCCCTAAAGGCTACATCATTGCTCTTATTCCCTTGATATGTTTTCAATACAAAAGGCTTTTATATATAGGAGAATTACAGTAGATGAGAATAATAGAAATATTGAGATGGTATCAGTTTTGATTGTATCAAATCTGATTACCTAAAAGGCAGGAGATCAAATCAAATCAGATTTAAATATAATCAAATTTGATTATAGGATATTGCAATCAATTCTAATCGAAAATCCCATAATATATTCTAACAATAGCTACACGTGAAGGATTGGAAAAACTTTGTTTCATCGTGAGAGTGTAGATCAAATCTTGAATAAATGTTTTGTATATTGTTTCAATAAAAATTCAAAAAAAAACAAACAAAAAAACAAAACAAAACCAAGAAAATGCTTGAAAGAAAGAAGATAGGTTGCTAGAGGCCACATAAAGGTAGCTCCAATAGGACCAATACCATGAAGAAAAATAGAATAAAAGATATAAAAAGAAAAGAACTTTTTATCTATGTGTATATACTACACAATGTCCAACCTATTTGTAGTTTAATGAGACCGATCAAATATAAAATAATAATCTACCATATAATTAACATACAATCTACCATATTAATCTACCATTAAATAGCATATCATCATAATATTCTATATTAAATATCATATCATAATATTTTAGCGAAAAGCAAGACTGCAAGTTTTCCTTATCAATGGGAACTTTTAGTAATATTGGAATATAAAAACTTATCCAAATATCAGAAACACAAATAGATATACCATCTAACGGAGCTAGTCAAAACTCCTCTCTCAGACTTACCTAATTAGGAGGAGCTTGGATTTAGACAGTTTGCACCAACAGATGCAGAGGTGATCAACTTAAGTTTTTTTTTTTTTTTTTTTTTTTCTTAAAAAGATCATATATATATATAATATATATATATATACACACACACACACATATGTCCTTAATTACATGTACCGGGAAAAAAAAAAAAAAGAAAGAAAAAAGAAAAAAAAAAAAAAAAACGCTAGCTCATGAGTGATATAAAGTGGTGATCGATCGGAGGAGTATATATAGTAAGATGATCATGGGTATCCGACTGCCATGCAAGTTTCCCAAAAGAGCCTGTCCTCCATTTCGTCCTTATTAATTTCTTTTGTTTTGGATGGATCATCCTTATTAATTTCACCCATATTTGTTTCCTCTCCTCCCTCCTCTCTTGACGAACATTCTAAGGCTACATCCTTATTAATCGGCTCGTAGCGATCAATATCATCCCCATCACTACCATTAATGGAAGCACCAGAATCTTGTTCATCGCAATGATCAAGAACCTGATGATCACCAAAACCTGCAGGTGTATAACTTGCTTCACAGCTGCACGACTCAGCATCATCACCAGCTATCGCATCATCTGCATGAATTTTATGATCAGGGCCAGCATCGGTTTCAGAATCTGCAATGTCCTCGAACAAAAGAGAGAGAGACACATCCATTATTAATTTCTTCTCCCCCAGTTTAGCTAGGCAAAGTAGAAGCTTGTTCTTTGTTTATATGGTTGTAAACTTAATTGTTACTACTGTTGATGGAATTGAAAAGACTATACCCATTCATCTCACCTTTCTAGTCAAAAAGGAGGGTGGTAGGTTCTTGCTTGATATTCCAATTTGATGGTGGGTTTCATGTCATCCATCCACTCCCTTTCATGTATTTGCCTTGGTCTATTTTCAACAGAAGATCGATAGTCATGACTAAAACAAGAAAAACACATGTCACCTTAATCCTTTATCATAATGTATGGGATAAATGTTAATCTGCCGGGCTATATAATAAGGGAAAATTACATTCAATAGCTAGAGTGTGAGAGGGATTCCGAAAATGGAACTCTATATGTGGAAACACAGTTGGGGAGTGATGAGGTAATTAAACCGAGATACTTGAGCTTCTCCTTTGACTAAAAGTGTTGTTGGGTTTGCCGACGCGCGAGTACGTCATACATATTGTATTCGGGGACCAAAGTGATGCTCAGTATCGTAAGCACCATGCATTGCGCACTTGCACCCCTCGACAAGCTCCAGTGCTCTGTGATTCTGTGAAACTTTCAGGATATAAGCAATTACTTTTCTTTTGTATTTGAAAATAAAATAAAATAAGCTATTGAAGACGATTGAGACAGGGTGCACCACCTCTAATCTCCCACATCAGTCAAAAACTTAACCGTCTCGCCATTGCTGACAATAAAGTCTCTCACCACAACCATAAGGGTGTTTGGCCAATTATTTGGCTATTTAAGGAGTGATTTGGTCACTCCCAACCAATCGAGTGGCCAAACTATTTTATGTCAACAAATAATTATTTGACCACTTTCAAATACCAGTTAAGATGGCCGAATCAATTTCTTTAGATAGCCGAATCACTCCAACGGCCACTCCTCAAGCTTGGCTGGCCAGGCACTCTCAGTGGTCGTGGCGCGTGGTGTAACGGTGAAGCTAGTGATGCTAGCAACTACAGGTAAAAAGAGAAAGTTTTAAGTTTTTTGCGGACATGGTAGAATCTAGACCGTTTATTAAAATGCACGTCCCAAATTAAAAATATTGCACCTGATTTCATTCCCTTAAATACCAACAAGATACACACCCCAAAAAAAAAGGCTCTATCTAAGAGGCGAAATGGCACTGCGACCAATGCACTCATGCCAATCAAATGACTGTATAAGACAATTTTTGGCCGATTTGTCTGAAAACTTGGCTGGAGTACTGTTCAAAAACCAGTCCAAAGGATTATGGGCTTGTTTGATAATATTTATTTTATAATGTTTTTTGTTTTGTTTTTGTTTTTGGTGACATGACATTAAAGCGAAAGTTATTTTAAATATTTTATATTTGCAGTTGTTTGATAACACTTTTGCTAAAAAGCAAATCCAAAAAGCGAACCTATCTTTTTCATTTCAATAATATGTATCTTCGGTCCAAATCTCATCTGCTTCAAGCGTATGGAGCAGGCAAGGAGTAGCTGTTGATATGTTTCTTTCATTCATTTAAAGGAAGAAGTAGGGGCGATAAGTCCTCTCGCCTTTGACATGGTGCAGGGAAGAGGTCAACCCTTTCAGAAACTTCAAAGGATGCCCCACTTCCACGGGTTATGTTCTTATCATGTGCACATGATAGTCAAATGTTTAAGGGTTTTGGCAATATCAAGAAAAACTCCAGCGTTCGAATTGAGTTCAAGTTGTATGCACTTTACTCGCATAAGGTCACATCCTTCAAATTTGTTAATCCTTAGATAATAACATCTGTATATAACTCATGGATTGGAGTCACATTAATTATTTATCCAAATTGTTAATAATTTAGACAGATAGTGTAAGAAACCCTATATGGAACCTACATGATCAGGTAGGTGGCGATGCAGTCCAAAATTTATTTTGATAGGTAAATTCTATATGGAGTCTCTCACATTACCTGCAACCTCTCAAATTCCTAACAATTCGTATAGGTAATTGTTGTAGATCCTTATCCAATAATCATTTTGAGCCCAAACTTTCCATACTATAGATTAGCAACTCAAACTTGATTTAAAATACAGGTGGATAGAAAGTATAATTTTCACAGAACTCTATCAAAAGAGCTATAGCTTGTTTCCAATACCCAACGCCTTGATCGAACCAAGCCTCTGCAATTTCAAAAACTCCCTGAAATATTGTATAACAAAATATTTTAAAGCAAGTTTGCACTACTGTTTTCATGGCTTAATAAATTATTACCAGGTCAGTCAGTAGTTTGCTAGACATGTACTGAATTTCTTGTATACCTTTATTCGAAAAGAAAATGTAGCAAAACTCTTATTAGCTGGAATGTGCGCTTGAAATTAGAGCAAGCAACAGATTTTGTGGCCAGGACTGGCTACATCTGTGACTGGAGCTAACATAGAGGCAGTTGAAGCACTGGTGAGTTGAGCAACCAACAAAATTTGAAGCCATAGATGACTGTCTAAGACAGACAAGTGAGTTCGATGTTGTGAACAGATACATTGCTCTCTAAAGCAGATTAAACCATTAATGAAATAAACCATAAGGAAAGCAGACTGCCATGACACTAATCTAGGACTTTTTTCTTGCTGCTGCTGCTGCATCATTATTTCTCCAAGGATTGAGAGCTTCTCTGATTCCCTGAGCTTCTGGGGAACTCTCCCAAGCCCGCTTCTCTGACTCCAGAACAATCACTTTGTCATCTGCAGAATAACAGAACAAGAGGAAAAAGAAAAAAAATTGTTAGAACAAGAATCAATAATGGACTGAATGCGGCAAGTGCTCTTCACAAAAGGGTCATGGAAGGATTATATCGCTACAATAGCTAAATTTTCTGAAAAGGATGCAGTCGGACAGATGGAAAATTTTGCCAACTGGTAAACATAAACCTTTACCAAATTCCAACAAAAAATGATAGTGTCCCACGTATGATAGGTTACTTTTCATGTTATTTGCTACATGGGTAGTTTTATGCTTAGTGGTTACTTATCATGTTAAGTTAGTGAACAGTTATGTATTATGCGAGTAGTATGAGTTGTATTCAGTTATCATGTTATGTTAATGGGTAGTTACTATGTTATGTTAGTGGGTAGTTATATGTTATGCTAGTCTAGTATAAGACAAGGGTCAAGAGGTCAATGGAGGTATTGAGAATTGTAATCAGATATTTGTCTCGTGGTTTGTTTCTAATCTAAATTGGATTCACTTGTAGTATCTCTTACCTAAAAGGAGTTCTTATCTATCTCTATTCAATTAGTCGTGGGTTTCTATCAAAAAAATATGACAGTTAATGCATTATCTAGTTTCTTTCACTACAGCCAGTGAGACCATCTAACTTAACTTCTAGAACTAATTCTAAGGGACGAAACTTCACAGGACCAAGGTTCAGTGGAAATGATGCTTGTTTTCACTTTCCCAATTGTACTGCATCAAGTTCTAATGATCATTCAAATCTTTAAGCTTTGACATTTTACAATTGTTGAAAATTGGACCGACAAGCCCATATGGTTTATACACCAAGGCCCAAAACTAGCCCTCTGGCCCGGTCTTATCTAACACACATAGTAGGGGATCAATCCCCAAAGCCATTAAAGTGTGTTCCACGGATAACAACCATAATGAGGGCCATGATATGGGATACGTCCCTAATTTAAGGGATAAATAATGCTTAAAGCTAGGCCATCGTGGGGTTGCTCACACATGGAAGTGGAACTTGGCATGAAGACGGTTATATGAGAACCATAATAAAAGGTAAGCCTTGATGAGGTAAAAGGGACTTTTTTTTGCCTCTAGCTCAAAACTCTAATTCATAGCATTTTTTAATTCCCGTTCTCAAACACTTACTAACTTAAGCATTGGAGTCATCTCTTACCTTACATTTCTCTCTTTTGCAGGTGCAATTTGGTTAGTGTACAAGAAAACTGTTCTAACAACAACCAAACTCTAATCCACACATAATAAATATTCAAAATATGATTCTGAAACCTTAAAATTTTAACTAGTGAAATGGGCAATCTGAACCAGTGCCAACATGGTGTTGCACAAGAAGTGTGATCTGTTGGTTTATGCACACTGATCCAATCCCATACAAGTATCATCACTAATAAATTGTCGCTACATTATGAACTGAAACAATTAAATTGCTTCTAACCCTTTCAATTTTTACTGTACAATCCTTGTCCAAAAGAATCAAATACCCAGAAATTCTTTTATTACTTCTCTCTCCAAAATCAGATTTCTTCAAGATTGGATATAAGAATGTATTTGGATGTCAACCAATACATACAGAATTGGAAAATAAAGCAAATTTCCTTTATCAAGCAGAGTAAGTGAGTGTGGAAGACTCCATAATATTCATTGCAGCCAAGTATCACACAATGATAACAAATTCAAACAAAATTTGCTTCTCAGAGGAAAAAAAAAACACCTTGGTAATTTATACATATGCAGACGCACCCGATAACAACAAGCTTAGGTACTGTTTGCTATCATTCATGGAAAGAAATTGCTTCTCAAAAAACCAAAAAAAAAATCCTTTCGACAAAAATCAACATTTTGTGTTTTTTTTTTTTCTTTTACCCAAAATCGTTAGCCAAGGCAATAGAAACCAAATCGTAGTGCTTTCAAAATGTTAAAAGAACAATGCAGTGGCCCAATAACTTGTTCCATAATTGTATAAATTCCAGATAAAATCATTCAAATCAAGTTCATAGAAGAAAAGGAAAACAAAAGGGTAAGATTGTGAATCAGGGATAAAACCCAAAAGGAGGGTTCTCACACAGAAGCCGGTTTTCACCATAAACATCTCCATGGAAGCTCCAACCAACGCTGAAACTACCGCAATCTTCAAGTACCAATCCAGAAACTTCATTTCTCACTGCAAACATAATCATAATTTTCGGGAAAAAAAAATCAATGTTGAAACTCAGAATTAGCACACAATGCTCTTCTGGGTTATCGAGAAAATGTAAAGAAATTTATAAAATAAAATAAAATAAAAAACCTGTTGGAGCAAATCGAGAGCGAGTCGCGGTGCCAATGGAAGTGGAGTGAATGCAGGTCGAATTCTAGGCAGACCACTTGAGTCTTTTTAGTTTTGGGCCTTTTGGCAGGTGCCATCTGTACTACAAGTCGTTTTGACACAGAAAG
>FXXK01000423.1:3928-67103 GCA_900184695.1 Betula pendula
TAATTTTTATATAGATAGTCATGTGACAATTCATGTAGAAATCATTGTAAAAAAATAAGAATTGCAACGTGAGTTTATAAAAAAGTTGTAATAATTTATATTTTAGTTGTTGACTTGATAAGTAATATCTAAACTGTTACATAATTTGTAAATGTGATTAAATATCGTGTAAACTATTATATGATAGTTTATATTTTAGTAGCTGATATAATAAGTATTCACAACAATTTGTTTTTTTTTTTTTTGCGTGAGAATCTGCCAAATTCCATTAATAATAAATCAGGAGCATAAAGCTCTTACAATAGAAGCTTAAACCGCAGATTAAACATAGCACAAACGCTATGAAATTACACAGCCATAGACTGGACAAAAGCATCTAACAATTAAAGAACTGTCTATGACTACAACCACCACTAACCCAAGAACAACTCCAGAAAAAAGGAGCAGATCTGTTCAGCAGACTAGATCTAAGGTTAGATCGGGACATGATTAGCCCGAAACGCACTCCTTTATTCCAGGTCGTGAGAGTGATTCTCCCACATCCAAATCTACTCTCCTCGACCCTAAAGGGCAGGAGACACACACTCATCTGTCATCCTTGATCAAAGACCTAGGACGACAGACAAAATACAAGAAAATTAAAGAAAACAGAAAATAAATGCAAAAATATAAATCCACAAAGCAGATCTACCGACTGAAGGCGGAGCGGAGGGTGGTGCCGACGTGAGGTGGTGGAATTCTTCCAAGTTTACGGATCTAGTTTTGAAAAACCAGATTTAAAAACTCGAAAGAAGTAGATCCGGCCTGTGAGCATCAAGAGGAGGTGGAGACCGGCTACTACGTGGTGGAAGGGAAGTCGATAAAGTTGCTTGTGGAGAGATCAGCCTCCAAAGAGGAAGAAAGGTCACCAAAAGAGCGGTTGCTGCCTACGAAAGGCAAGAAGAGAAGCGGAGAGGAGGAAGGGGGGAGGGGTGGAGGAGGGAGCGATATCCCTCCTCCGCCCAAAACATCGGGAGTGTCTAAGTTTTCTGAGAGAGAGAGGCACAACAATTTGTTATAAAAAGGATAATACAACGTAAAATTTATTTTTATTTTCCATCTAATATCTCCATTACTTTGGCCGTGTACATCAATTTGCTCGAGCCTTGAATATATTGTTTAATAGAACATGTTACTAAAGTATTCTAAGATCCACCAATATTATGTTAATACGCTATTTGTCGCCTAGCCAATGACGCTATTTGTCGCCTAGTCAGTGACCAAGGCAACATAATTACTGCATGCCAGTAATATTACCTAGTTACTGTATTAAGGAAAATCAGATCCAATTCCTAGCAATGTTCTTCCGATGGAAGGGGGCCTCGATACCTGTTTGGTTAAGTAAGTTTTATAAATTTTTTTTTTTTTAAAAAATAATTTGTTTCCCAAATTACTAACTATTTGAACAATAAATTAATACGAATATTTATGAATTAGAATTTCCAACAATTATCTACTTAGCAATTTGAGCATAAATTGGATAAAAACTCATATAAAACTCACATATAAATTGTGTGTTGTTTAAAGACCTTTTGGTAACAAATCATGCAGTAAAATTGCTGTGATCTCTCTCTGTTTTTTTTTTTTTTTTTTTAATTAAATTATTTTTAAGAAAATTGCTGTGATCTCTATTCGGATAGAAATTTACCTCAGGGCAGGGAGGGCCTAAAAACAAACGCACGTGGCGCTCATTGAGTGGTCCAGCACGATAAAATACACAATTCCATGAATAGTACCTGATCGTCCCTCCCCTCATAATCGTTTTGTTTCTTTTCCAGAGCTCCTCACGATCCCGGAAAACCCCGAGTCACGCACACACAGGGGTAAGCACTCGATCCCAATCTCTCTCTCGCTCTCTTAACAATTTAACTGAATTTATGGAAATTCAAGAGAGGAAATTACCTTTGTTAATTCGAATTTCCTGTAAATGTTTAGCGAATCTGAGAGGAATTTGGATCGCATTTCCGCTTTTGCTAAATGTAGAGTTGGCGCTAGTTTTTTTCCCCCAAATGTGTATTTGATCGCTGAATTTTGACTGAGTTTTTAGAATTGATATGGGATTTGTGATCTGTGTAGTTTTAACTGCCTGTACGGACATTCTAAGCCCTTTTTTTGTTTATGTATTAATTTTTATTTATTAAGTTTAGGTGTTGGAATTGGTGAAATTCTGGTATAATTCCGAGTAGAGATTCGGTAGCCATGGACCATGCCGAGCTAACCACGGAACAGGTTGGTGATCTACCCTACTTTATTTGCATTTGAAGTGGGATTTAGTTGTTTTCCAGTTGTGTGTGTTTTTTTCTTTTCAGTAGAAATGTGATCTTGTTCTGGATCGAGAAGTCGTTGATTTTGTTTTTTTTGATCAAACTTGGAAATGGATTTAGGATTCTTGTCGTTTATTAGTGATTTGTAATTTTTTAGTTATGAAAAATGGGAGGGCGAGGTGTTAGTGTTGAACTTTGATTAATACTTTGGTTTTTAGTTTTGTACACTGATTGATAATTTGCTAGTGAAGGGAGGTGGTTTTTGTCTGAGAAATTTGAGGATGTTAGAAACTGACACGATAGTATAACTCTCACATTGTTGTAAGAAATTGGTTGAACTTGTGGTCTTGCAGTAATTGGTAATCATTTGACATTTGGGTATATGCCAAATTTTTAACCAAAGCAGAGAATTGGGGGAAAAAAGAGCGCTGAGTGTGAAAATATAAAAGAAAGTATAAGGTACATGTGTCTGAAGAGAAAAAGTAGCGGTCTGAAATTTTAACCTGCATATCTGTACAAGACACATTTATTCTGGATTTCCTAATGGTATTACTATCAAATGGAATTTATGTATGGTGAAGGGTCGAAATATTATTTCTTTCATATTGTTTCAAAAGGAAACGTCTCCTTTAGACATATTGTATGTGAATAATAATCAAACTTGAATGAGATCCTATGAAAAAATAAAAAGGAAAGTGAAGTATGAGCTGATGGGACATCGATTTACTGCACAACCAATTCCTTGAAAAGCCATATTCCTCCATGGACATGAGAAAGGCAGAGTAGATTTTCTTGATTAGTTTTTTACCCTTGAATTTTTTTTCTTGACTTTTGATTGTGGATCATTTAAACCAGTGGTGTTACACCCATAGCTCCTCACTCTATGTAGGGTTTAAATTTGTTTATTTCATATTAACATTTAGTTACCATACAAAAGTCGTTTAGGCAAGCAGATCTGCTTCAATTAATATATTCGTTCATTTTGTAGGTTTTGAAGAGAGACATTCCATGGGAAACGTACATGACGACTAAGCTCATCACAGGAACAAGCCTTCAGCTGCTGAGGCGTTATGATAATAGATCAGAAAGTTATAGAGCACAACTTCTGGACGATGTAATGTTTCATTGCTGTCATGATATTTGAACTGGGTATTAGTTTTGACTACTTTTAATAATATTCAGAAACTTTTGATCTTTTCTTTTTATCTCATGCTCCAAAAAACCTTATATTCCTCATTCCTTACAACCATGTTGGTGTCTACTTCTGATGCTTAACCATAACTTTAGTGAAGAATATTTCTTGCATTCGAGTTCAAGGATGATTCTTGTTGCTTTACAATGATAGTAACATGTGGAATCAACCGTGGCAGGATGGTCCAGCTTATGTTCTGGTATTTGTTAGCATTTTACGTGACATTTTTAAGGAGGAAACTGTAGAATATGTTCTGGCGTTAATTGATGAAATGCTTACAGGTAACTGGAAGATTTTTGACCTTTTAATTGTGTATATATTAAAAAAAATTAATCTATTGTTTATTTTCTTTACAGCAAACCCAAAAAGAGCAAGATTGTTCCATGACAAGTCTCTTGCCAGTGAAGATACTTATGAACCTTTCTTAAGTTAAGTATTTAGCTAAACATGTGTTGAGCAATACTTGATGCAATACTATATGTGTGTGTATTTTAGATATATCAAACTATAGATTCATCTAATTGATGTATCTCTTTGGGGAACAGTATATCAGAAAATAAACGAATTGGAAGATATAAAATGAGGGAGCATGAGGTAGTGTGGTTGAAACCCACTTCCTTAAATGCTTTGGAAAATTCTGCTTCTTGCTTTTGAAGTTGTTGACCTTAGTTGCTTCAAGTTACTATTTCCCTATTTTGTCTATTGTTTATCACCATATGTTTATTAAAATTTGTCTCAATTTGACCTTGGTCATGGTTTGGAGTACCTTCTTCCACCCTTTTTGTGGTTGCTCCTTCTTGTTTCTATTGATTGCCCTTTCTTCTCGTACTGCCACCATTACTGTTGAAACTTTGAATTAGAAAGTGTGAATGGACACTCTTGGTATAATTCCATGTCAAACTTGAAGGAAAATGGGCACTTAGATGGTTGATGTCCTTCTCTTATTCATATAACTCCCTGATCAGATAACCAGATCTGTGATGCATTCCGATATTGTATTTATTCTGACCTGCCATATGGTTGATCATGGCATGTTTGGCACAGCTGGGGAAAACTTATATTCATCTATTTTTAAGCATTGTTATGTATCACTCTCATGTTTTATGATGAATAAAAGTGTACGTTACCAGGAGAAAAAGTGGCATCTACCTATTTCTGGGAGGGTGCTTTTGTTGTCATCTTTTTTTTTTATACTGCTCAATCACATTATGATTTATTTTCTTGTGTTCTTCAAATTGATGAAAACTAAAAGGATTTAATGTTTGGTCCATTTTCAGATTGCTTTGGAAGGGTAATTGGTTCATACAAGAGAAGAGCTGTAAGATACTTGCTTTAATAGTAAGGTACTTCAAATTTTCTTAATATTATCTCCAATTTACTTATCAAAACAAAGTTAAGGGCAAAGTTTCTGAAATTAACTGTGTGGTTCTTGTATAACATACTTTTTTTGGTAACTGTGGTTCTTTTTGTTTTTCGATGATTATAGTGCCAGGCCAAAAACCCAGGATGGCGTAATCAATGGCGTAATCAGTAATGGGGAAGCCTCAAACTCAAAGAAAAAAATCACTACTATTGATGATGTGTTGAAAGGATTGGTAGAATGGCTTTGTGCGCAGGTATGCATACCTCTCAGGATTGGTAGAGTGGGATTAGTGTCTAGCTCGTACTTGATGGCTGGATATATAGAGCCTATTGGTGGTTGCTGGATATATATTTTTGAATAAGTATATATATGTAAGCATAGGGCTGGGTGTGGTGGCTGACTGCTGCCTACTGACCCGTCTCCGGCAGAAAAAAGAATTTCCGACAATGTCGGGTCGGTAGGCAGAATATATATTAAAAAATTGGGGTTCCGACCCAATCCGACTTTTTCGTAACTATTTTTTTGGTACTTAATTAAACGGCGCCGCTTTTATAAGCAAAAAGCGGCGCCGTTTTAGATGTGTGCGCCGCCACCATCCTACCTTGCTCTCAGCATCTCACTCTCTTTTCAAACCTCAATCTGACATCATCAGGTAAAAAGTCTAGGGTTGGGCGTAGTGGTCGACTGCCGCCTATCAGCTGAGATGACATGTTTTTCAATATGCAGACTGCCTTTTTGTTTCTCGCTTACCGTCCGTCACTGTCACCAACTTGGCAGTGATAGTTAATTACGGAATGCCCTTCGTAGGAAAAAGTTGGTGAATTTACCAACTTTCCGACTTTGGGTGGGGCGGTAGGTGCGAAATTGGTATTCCCGACCCCGAGTTATCCGACACCGACCCCTATGTATGAACCCATAAAAAAAGAAGTATAAATATGTATGCATAATTTTGTTTTCATGTGATGTATTCTTCTCTTAACAATCCTGTACTTTATTCAGTTATGGTTTTAATGTCAGTTTAAGTTGAGGATAGCAGTCATAACCTGGTCCTGATGCCTGATGTCATATGCAGTTGAAGAAGCCTTCCCATCTTACTCGTGCTGTCCCTACTGCCATCAATTGCCTTGCTACATTACTCAAGGAACCCGTGGTCAGATCCTCCTTTGTTCTGGCAGACGGGGTGAATTTGCTCGTTCCATTTATTTCTCCAGCATCTACCCAGCAATTGGTTCAGGTAACTTTGGTCATATTCTGGATGGCTAGCAACTATCAATTGGTTTTCAACTAAACTGGTGCATCCTAGTCAAAATTTTCATGCAAGCTTGGAGTTCTGGAACTGTAAATTGAGTTTTTATTTATTTATTTTTTATGCCATCAACCGAACAAAAACTAATTTTTAATGATCCTGAAACTGACTGCTTCTTATCTTTTGTTACAGCTCCTGTATGAAACGTGTCTCTGTGTTTGGCTTTTGTCATACTATGAACCTGCGGTTGAGTACTTGGCTACTTCAGGAACCCTGTCACATCTAATAGAGGTTGTTAAGAGCTCAACCAAGGAGAAGGTGAGTTGTCTGTCTGTTGAGTTCATTTCAATAGGTTGATTTTTATAAGCAGGTGGCAGTTTACTTCCTTCACTTTTCATATATTGCCCTTTACCAGTGCAATTTGTTGTTCTAGAATTGATTGCACAAGGAACAATATGCAAACTTTCCCCTGCATAGGAGATTCATGCATTTAATTTTAGCTTCTAGTTACATTTATCTACTAATCAAAAAAGAATGTTTTATGTATATGATATTAATATTTTGGGCACTATGATTCTTGCTAGGTTGTCAGAGTTGTTGCTTTGACCCTTAGGAACTTGCTTTCCAAAGGGACATTTGGTGCTCAAATGGTAGAACTTGGACTGCCGCAAGTTGTTCAAAGCTTGAAAGCACAAGCATGGAGTGACGAGGTGAGAGAATTAGAAATACACTTAGCTTACTGATTTTTCATGTATTTTTAGTAAATTCAGTAGGATGGAGCTGTAGCATCCTTGAAGTTATTGATATGATTGTTAGTCTACATCTTGTCTGCCACTGAGTTTCTATTTTGGTATTGGTCTTCCATTTAATTGAACCATTTGCTATGGCGAGTTTATTTAACAATTAACTAGTAACTTGACTCTATTAAGTATGGATTGGGTAGAAAAATTTATCATCAATATTGTTGTTAATAATGACCAAAGCTTGTAAAAGGTGTACTTACCCAGACCTAGATCCTGATTCCCTGTAGCTGGCTTCAGCTGCAGTATTCCTTGTCTGCTTTCGAGCTCTTTGTAAGGTAATATCTTTTGTCTAACATCAGACAATACTTTCTTCCTCTCCTTTTGAACCTGCATTCTTTTTGGCATTCCTTTGACTTCGTTGCACATTTGAATCAATCTTTCTTGCTGGTACAGTCATTGGTTCTAGTTGCATGTGACTATACCAATTTAGAGAATTTGTGATGCAGCGTAGCATAGTGGGTTTGCAAAGACAATGAACACAAAACTCACAACTCATCCCAAAACCAAGACCCAATCATGGAATTGAGGCAAAGAGGAAAAAAAAAAAACGACTCGAGTGTTTCTTTTTTTTTGATAAGTAATCAAAATTCATCAAAAACCGAGGCTCTAGACGGCCATAACACATATTTATATTACCTAGACTCCTAACCCTAGTAAAATACCAAAAGAAAGTCGGTTTACAAAAATTTGCCGTAGCCAATTCAAACTGGTAAAAAAAATTTCACCTCATCCCAAGTTCAGTTCAAACTGAACTTGGAATGCCAGCTTCTGTCTCGTAACTCATAAGGCCCTCCAAGGCGCCCTTTTGGGCCCCGTACTATTTTCTTAAGAAAAGCTTTTCAATCTCCTCCTCACAACCCAATTTGACCCATTAAACATTGGAATTAGCAAAATTTCATGAAACATGACTTTGTAGGCCTTCGAATCAACTTTTCAACGCCACCAAGCTTGCTTCCATATGAAGTTAGAATCATGAGATATGACCTTTTTTCTAAAATTCAAAACTTCTGTCGGTCCATCCCTGCAAGGGCAGAGAACCCTTCGTTATCTCTGGGTCTGATGGAAAATTGCCCTGTATCATTCTTCCCAGATTGGAGAGAATTCGTCTTTGAATTCCGATGGTCCTTGCCTCAATCCTTTAGATGCCCAATCAATCCCTTCCACCCCATTACCTTCAAAAGCCAACCAATGTCATAGCCCAAAAGAAATTTCACTCCACTACTCATCACTACAAGACTTTGATGATCAATAGTTTGAAAATTCCTCATGCCATAAACAATTCATTCTTCACGCGGCTGCCATTGATCTTCTCCCTTTTGCGCGCCATAAAGATCTCCCAAAAAGGATAAACTATTTCTCCCAGCATAAACCTAAAACTCTCCTCCATTGTATAGAATTCATTAAAATCATCATTAGGAAAATTTGAGAAAATATTGTCTACTCCTAAAAAATCCACAAAACCAAATTCTTCAACACCCAAATTAAATTCTTCAATTTTAGGGCTTTCGTCAAACTCATGGAGTATTGCAGTATCCGAGATATTTACCTCATCCAATCGATTTTCTTGATTATATGGCAAAGAGCTGCCCGCAAGATCTTCATCATCAACATCGGTATCATAAGTTGGTGGAAAATCCCAAACCATGGAACATTTGAAAGGATCTTCAACATCTTCATGTTTGAACTCCTCATCAACAAACTCGTTTGCTTAGAATGCTCATCAACAGACTCATTTTCCTCCTCCACGTAAGATGGATTTGAGGCTTACAAACATCGGTCAAGACGGTGTGCTACGAACTCTGCACATCAAATTGTAACTTCCTCCGTTGAGATCGCACCTCACTAAAGGTACACATCATCCTCATCCACAAAACGTGGATTTGGTTGGAGGTGACGACCGTTAACAATTCCCATGGCAACAAATTTCTCGGTTAGTGCTCGAATTTGAGTGTCAATTATGGCATCCGATTGCTCTCTGAATCGCTCAAACAGATCATCAATTTGATCACCGATCCAATTGCTCCTCCATGCATTGCTCCCATGGCGTCAATTGCTCATCATGTGTTGCCTCTTCGCACTAATGCATGACACCAATGCTTGTATATCTATTTCCTTTGTCGCGTCTTCTTTGTGCCATGGCATGAAAGTTGCTAGGCTTTGATACCAACTGATGCAGCGCGGTGTAGCAGGTTCGTAAAGACAACGAACACAACTCGCAACTCATCCCAAAATCAAGAACCAATCGTCGAATTGATGCAAAAAGATAAAAAAAGACTCCTCGAGTGTTTCTTATTGATAACTAATCAAAATCTGAGGCTCGAGATGGCCATAACACATATTTATATTACCTAGACTCCTAACCCTAGTAATATTAAACTTGCAGCAGCCAAATCGAACTGAGCCACTTACCATTTCGAACTGGTAAAAAAAATTTCATCTCATCCCATGTTCAGTTAGAACCGAACTTGGAACGCCAGCCACTGGAAATTCCCTTAAGCATCTCGTCCCAAGTTCAGTTCAAACTGAACTTGGAATGCCAGCTTCTGTCCAGCTTTTCAATCTCCTCTTCACAGCCTGTTTTGACCCAGTAAACATTGGAATTAGCTAAACTTATGAAACATGACTTTGTAGGCCTACGAATCAGCTTTCCAACGCCACCAAGCTCGCTTCCATCCAATGTCAAAATCATGAGTTATGACGTTTATTCTAATACTGGTCTGATGGAAAACTGCCCTCCATCAATTTGATTTTCAAATTTACGCTCAAATGCTACCCTTAGTGCCTTACAATCACATATATACTTTCATTTGATCTATTCTTGTGTTACTTTTTGTTTGTTTTAACATCCTTGCTTCTCTTATCCTTATATTTTGACTATGGGTTTGTTGGGTTGCCAGTATTCTGTCCCTAAAATTTGATCTGGGTCTACAACTCTGATAAGTTTCTCTAATATGAATGTTATATGATTACAGAAGAGTCAGATTGTACTTCTTAACTATTTTCATCCAGCTTTTTATACTAGAAATTAAAATTTAGGGATCATCCTTAAGTTTGGAAGTCTGGATACTACCATAATTAAATGTGATAATGTGGGAAACTTCTGATGTCCAGGCTGTCAAAGTGGTAATTCAATTTGGATGATCCAGATTTTTAATGCAAAGTTACTTTGCTGGTTACCTGTGATTATTTTCTTTTCTGCATTTTGCTGAACTATTACAAACTTGATTACAAGGTAATGTTTTTTTTTTAATAAATAAATAAATAAAAACTCGTATCCTAATTTTATTTTGGTGTGTGCTCTACTACTATCATACATCTTGGTATCTGATGCAAAACCAAGACATGACTCCATGAGTTTTGAATCTTAGACATTTTCCATTTGCATGGGGATTGTAACATGCATCTCAACATCTTTGCCCAAGTAATAAGTAATCTTAAACACAATGATGTTCTCTATAGTGCTGTTTTCTTCTAATTTATTTGAAACATTTCACAGGACCTGTTGGAGGCTCTAAATCAGCTGGAGGAAGGGCTGAAGGACAACATTAAGAAATTGAGTTCTTTTGATAAGTACAAGCAAGGAGTCCTCCTTGGTCATCTTGACTGGTCTCCAATGCACAAGGATCCCTTGTTTTGGCGTGATAATATTACAAACTTTGAAGAAAATGATTTCCAGGTACTTTTTGTCCCCTTGCACAATTCTTTTCTCTTTAACGCGACTCTTATGAAAGAAGCCTATTCTTGGACTTGCCAATTGTGTTATTGATAGTTTGCCTTTTGGTATATTATGTCATGGGGCATCAAATACTTAATAATGCAAATTGTCCAATGGGTCTACCAAAAAAGTAACAGATCTCTCGTTCTCTTTTCTTGACATTAGCGGCTATTGGACCCCTTCTTGAATCTCTCCTTTGTATCAATATTTGCTGGTAGATAGATTGAACATAAGCAAACACACACACTATCACATACAATGGGATTTTGAGACACACACACACTACTTGGTATGGATTCTTTGTGCTTTCCTTTTTACTTTTATTTCTACAGGGTTTGTATTCTTCAATTGAATGAAATAGTAAATCTGTACATCTGATTGTGGTTAATGTCATAATGTGCAAATGACTTCCGACTCATATCCCTGTAATTTTGGCAACCGAATCTACAGAGCATCCTCCCTCTTCTATGAATATGTAAAATAATATTAGTGAATGTCTTTAGGAAAAGCATGAGCTCAAATGACAATTTCAGAGTTAGGATTCTGTTTTATGATTGTGCTCTCAGTTCGACAATTTCCCAATGTTATAACCAAGTTTTTGTGGTACTAAAATATGATCTTCTGTTACAGATTTTGAGGGTCCTCATTACGATTTTGGATACATCCAGTGATCCAAAGGCTCTGGCTGTTGCTTGCTTCGATCTCTCACAGTTCATCCAGTACCATCCGGCTGGGCGGATCATTGTGACGGACCTCAAGGCTAAGGAAAGGGTGATGAAACTGATGAACCATGAGAATCCTGAGGTTACCAAAAATGCCCTACTCTGTATTCAGAGGCTTTTTCTAGGTTCCAAGTATGCAAGCTTTTTGCAGGGCTAGTTCAGTTTTTGTGGGGAATAAAGGGGTCTATGTTTCTACGCTCATTTACCGAAGTGTTTGGCTCCCCTAGCATATATGGTTCATCTATTCTTTTTTGAGTAATTTATCATCTAGGGCTGTTCTCTCGTCAGAATTTTCGGTTGTGGAGGAGTGTGAAGAATTATTTTGTCCTACTACAGTTGAATATTATGTGTAGTGGAAATACTAATAAAAAAAAAGGTTTTAGTATCGTGTTTCATTTTCTTTATGCATTAATGTATTTGCTCTCTTGTGCATAGCTTGTCAATTGGTAAATAATGCGGGAAAATTACTAATCTGATATTTTTAATACCCCGTAGATCTTTGAAGATATTATTATTTAGAAGTATGCCTATATAGCCATATAGCCTTGCTTTTGACCCCGAGCTTTTAAAGCTTGGCCTACCTAGGCTCGGTGCTTAAGCTCAGCTCTATAATAATAAATGACCCGAGCCTCTAGTCCAATTTAGCTGCAAACGTCTTGAATCTGTTATAGCCCTAATTGTGATGTAAATATGAAAAATATTTTGAGTGTTTTATATTTTGAGTTTTTTGTTTTCAAAAACAAAAAACTTATTAAACAAACCCATAGTTTCACTCCTTAAATAATGCACGGTGAAAATCTTAACCAAAGTTTGCTCCATAATTGTTTTTACTTTTGTCTAATATGGGCAAAAGGGAGTCTTCAACATGAGTGCGTGTTTATTAATATATCGGCTATTTGAAAGTAGGTTATTCTTTTATTAATTCTTTTTGCGGTGGATTTAAAAGTAGGATATCTGCTAATTTATTGTTAAATATCAAAAAGTAACACCAATAATAGTGACATTTAAAAAAATGTCACAGGATAGACTTTCGTGAATAAATAAATCTTTATCTTACTCACCCAAAAAATAATATATATCTAAATCATTAACAAGCGACTAAATAAATCTTTATCTTACTCACCCAAAAAATAATATATATCTAAATCATTAACAAGCGACTTTTGTCATGAGTGAGAATCACTCCTCTCTGGACACCACGAAATATTATCTTTTTCTATTTAATTTGAAATGTAAAAAAATTTATATTTTATTTTATTTTATCTAACAATATATATAATGTTTCATCATTTAAAATTTTAAATAATGTGTTAATATATTCATCATGTGTAATCATGTACATTATTATGTTGACCACAATGAAATCTTTATAATAAATTGACTCATCTTCATTTCAAGGAGCATGGAGTGGGTTGTTAAATAACCTCATCACCATCTGCAGCGGAGATTTTCCTGACCGTCACTTTTTCCTTTCTTTTTTAGGAGACATGCTAATATGATAAAAATGTACACGTGACAACGTTTGATAGGTCTTACAATATATATTTTTTTATTGTAAGTGACAAACAAGCTTAATGGTTATAGATGGACAAAATGACTAATCTTATAAACTTAGAAAGCCTATATACCAATTTTATCACTTTGTAAAATCTTAGAAGTGTTTCAATAAATATGAAAAACACAAGAATCGTTTTTAGATTTAACCCTATATTTTATTAGGTAGTTAAGCTATTTTAAGAGGTGGAATTGGTTCAAGGTTTATACTTTAAAGGCAAAGAGGGTGGGTGTTGGGCCCACCTGCTTGGGTTGCCCTGAGTTGCGCCCCATGCTGCCCAAAGCAAATGGGCCTCACACTAGAAGGATTTTCTGAATTGACTATAATCCAATCGCCCAATTGCAATAATCCTGATATATATATATTCCAATACTTAATAGTTTTGTTACTTTCCTCTGGTGAAGGAATTTCTTTCAATTCATACTAAAAATTTGTCATGTGTTTTTTTTTTTTTTTTTTTTTTTTTTGCATCGTGAATAATGTGTCTCTTATGCTCATATGATAAAAAACATATAAAAGAATAGAAATCTTGTATATAGCATTACTTTTTTTTAAAAAAAAAAAAAATTAGCTTATAAGTAGCACATAATTTTGTTATAAAATGATTAAAAAAAATGTGTCTCATATGCTCATGCTGGCAGGTTTTATCGTAGATGACGGTTTTATAAAATGGGTCAGTGATTAGAGGAAATTTCTGTGCCTGACAAATAGGAAGAGAGCACAAAAATACAGAGGAGAATGGAGAAAAAGAGCGAGACCCAGCAGGTGAAGAAACTATGCAAGAGGTGCAATCAGAGCTACACTCCTTCATCTAACACACCTTCCTCATGCCGCTTCCACCCTTCTTTCTTTGTCTGTCGCCGCCATGACGACCAAATAAGGTAGTCTTCCCTTTTGCTTACTGACATATGCATATCTGTTTGGGTTTTTCTTTTTTTGAAAATTTTTTCATTGCCATTTGTTGAATTTGAATGCTTGTTTGGATTTATGGATTGGGAAACTGAGGATTTCTATTCCGTTGTATACCCATTTGATGAATTCGAATATCTGTGACTGTTGGATATATGACTGAGAACTTGAGGTGTTTGGCCCTTCCCATTTGAACTTTGGGCGTTTTTATTTTTTATTTTGTTGTATTCAGTTCTTAGAAATTGAGAAATTTTTTTTTTCTTTTTACTCAAATAAGGGAAAACCAGTATTCAATTTGATTTTTTTTTCTATGTACCGCAATATTGCTAATGATCAGATATATTATATATAGAATGGTATTTGTTGTTGAAAGTACTTTATTTATAAGAATAAAACTGCAGTATATAATTTACGTCATATATCTAAATACATCTAAAGTTTTATAGTTTTCTTGCTTATGAATCCCTTAACGAACTTGGGAGGTAAAGTAGTTATAAGAAATGGGGCTAAGCTGGAGTTTTTCTTTCTGCATGTGGCACTTAATCTTGTACAAGTTTACAGGTGCCAGGCAATTTATTAATACCTTATATCTGTGTTTCCCTTTTTTTTTATTTTTTATATAAGTAATTCGAATTCATTAAAAATGCGCATAGGGGCACAACCCTAATATACATGAAATATACTAAAAAACCCCTAATGTATATAAAAGGAAGAACAACACTCTAAAAATTCAGAGAAATTAGAAATGGACAAGCTATTGAACACTACTATCCATGTTTAAAGGGATTGGAACAAAAACTTCTTCAACTCTAACATTGCAGTCTCATAATCTTCAAAGCTTATTGTGTTCCACTCTCTCTAAATACACTACATTAGACACAAAGGAACAACCTCCACACTTCCAAAGGAATACGGTGCCCCAATTGTCCTTCCAACTCACCAACAACTCTCTCATCCTTTGAGGCATAACCCATGCAACACCAAACAATTAGAAAAGCGAACTCCATAAATCTCTTACAACTTCACAATGAAGAAGGAGGTGATCAATAGATTTCTCATATTTCTTACATGTATAACACCATTCCACCACAATAACATTCATCTTTCATAAATTATCCAAAGTCAAGATTTTTCTTAAAGCCGTCATCCACACAAAGAATGCCACTATTGAGGAAATCTTAACTTTTCAAATACTCTTCCAAGAAAAATGGCAACTTACCAGAATAGATAACACATAAAAGATTTCACTTTCAATTTCCTTTTGGAAGAAATCTCAGAAATTTTATCCTCACTTCCTTGCCTAACTCTTTGAGAATACAAACACTCAAATAAAGCTAAAATCACTTCCACTTCCCAATCATGCACATGTATTGTAAAGAAAATATTCCAATAAATATTTTATTCCGGAACTGCATATAATCTGCCACCCACACATCCTTCCAATGTCAATATTGAATTGTGTTTCCTATGTTAGGATTTGATTAAATTAAATTTGGTTTCATAAATTAGTGGTTTTCTTTTGCGACAAAAAAAAATCGGAAAAGTCTCTTTAACTCTAGAAAGCTTCAATCATTGGATGAGTTCCTAACTTTAATTCAGTAAGAACTTGAGATCTTAACTTTGACTCAAGCTAAGAACTCTTCTGATGAATGAGAGAGAAATCTTATATGTTTGCATAGATGTCTTGAAAAACTTGAGTTGATATGGTATTGAAATGCTATTTGGATTGGAAATTTATAAAATTAGAGTTGAACTCTGCTATAATCGTGGATGTGCAAGAGCATTGGGTGGATTTCATCACGCTATTGTGGAATCTTAGTTCTAAAGGCTGACTAGTAAGCAACAGTGTAGGAATGCTGTCGTGGATTTCATCTCCAGATGGCAACCTGTTTTTTGGGGGAAAGTTTAAATTATACAGAGCCACATCATGAGCAGTGCTGGGTTGGCTGCAAGTTTGGAATGATATGTGATGTAAGGGATTGGAGAAGTGAACAAGGTGAAATCATATTTGTTTGCAAAGTCATCTTGAAACCCTGAGATACATGAGATTGAACTGCTATTTGGATGTGAAATTTATATTGTAGGAATATTGAAGAACACAGAATACAAATAATTGGAAGGATCTTCCCATTAGGGTGGAAACTCAGGATGACAGAGAGAAAGAATTTCGTCAAAATAAATTGTGTAAATTTGATATGATCCCTATCTGTATTTATAGAATGCGATGCAACTCTTCAGCAAGAGTTGCATTGTTTCTCTTTTATAACTTTCATGGAAGTTATCACCTTCTATAAAGATGATTAGGTGTGGGGATGACCACACTGGTTATAGTGTGATCATCCCTTACATCATCATATATAACAGAAATAGAGTTGAATTGTGCTATAATCATGGATGTGCAAAAACGTTGTGTAGATTTAATCATGCCATGGTGGAGTCCTAGTTCTAAAGACTGGTTACTGAGCAAGAGTGAAGAAGTGGTTTGTGCTCCTCCTTATACCTAAATCTCTTTTGTCCATGACTTTTGAGTCCAGAATTTCTCCAAATGGCCAACATGCTGTTTGGAGGAAGTTGGAAATATACAGAGCCAAATAGTGAATATGGTCTTGGGCAAACTGAGTCTCTATAAAGAGAGCATCACCATAACTTTTGCAATGAGAGTATAAAGCAGTTGTTGTTTGTTTGTGCACGCACTTGTATGCATGCCTTTGTGTGCCCTTGGGGGAATGTTTGTGTGTGAGTGAAGAATAAGTATGAATTTTTAGCAATGTTGTAAAACCCAGATGAATCATTTGAACTGAGATGTAGTAAATATATTATCTCATTAATGGAAGCAGTAGAAAAACACAAACTATAACAAGGGATATAACGCTATGTAGATTGCTGATAACATCTGCAGTGTTTGTTTAGGTATAAACACATATGTATCTCTGTTTTTACTGGCAAAAACTATATCCATTCCATTTATGATACTTGGTTTGAGTTGATGCTGTTTCGATAGCTTAAATTTATAATTGATGGTTCTACTAAAAGACCATCTCGCCTTCAAATTCTAATAGAGCTCAAGATTCACGTTTAGATCTTTTAAAAGCAATTGCCTTATGGCTGACAATTTTTGATACAATCCATAAACTTAGTACGAAATTAAGAGGTTATGATTGAAGAGTCGGATCCATTTAATTAAATAGGTTATGGTTGACTTATATAGTCTTATATCTATTATTCAATATGACCTGAACCCAACACACGATATTTAGGGTTAATAATTTTTTATACGACCTACGAACCTAACAAAAAATTAGTGGATTAAAGTTGAAAGGTCTAACCCGTTTAATTAAATGAGTCGGGTGATAATCCACTTATATAAATCTTATAGCCATACCTCTATTCGACCTGAACTCAACATACGAACACAAATGATCACCACTAATGCATGTTTTAACAAAGCATGACAGTGTATGGGTTCACAGTTGTACTGTTGGTCAAAGAGATCCGTTCTCTTTTTCAACCAAAAACCGTTACCGTTCAAGGGTCTATGTAGATCGGAACTTTGACTGGTTGATTCTCTGAGTGGTTCGGGTCCAGCTGCTAAACATTTAATCAAATTATTAGCTCCTTTTTTCTATCATCTGTTTTTTTCTTCTTTGCAAGGACAATTTTACTGGTTGATGCTTTCTGCTTTTGCATGGATGAAGGTACTATGAATTAGGACCGAATGATCCGCCGTATGCTGCCAAGTTCTATGACTGTTGTGGGGCTGAGGACCCTCAGGCATCTGGTTGCACCACCAGTTTCCATGTTTCATATGATGATGATTCATGAAATCTGTGTCTTCTGAGTTCTGTATTACCCCCTATCTGTGACTGTTCAATAAATTTGTAGATATTTCTCCTATGGGAATGCCTTGGACATAGAAATAGAGAATGGCGCATGCATTTAAATGGATTTTTTTTTCTTTGTTTCTTTTTTTTAACGAGAAAGGATTTTGTATACACAGTAAACCATGTGCTTATATGAATTCCAAACAAAGGTTTGAGGAGTAAGCAATCGTCATTTAAGATGAGAAGCACGTGTTTCCCACATCGGATGTGCCGTACGTGTTGTTTGTTGCCTGACCTCCTTACCTTTTGTTCCTCTGCTCTGCTGCATTTTCTGCCAGTCCCAACCTCATCCTTATCCCCCCCCCCCATGTGGATGACAGTTGTTACAACTTTCCAGCCAGATTTGGACCCTTTTTTTTCCTTTTTTTTTTTTTTTTTCTTCTTCTATCTTTTCCCATGATTTTTTTCTCTCTCATTGTTGATAGTATTAAAGTATGTTCGTGATAAAGATCTATAGTAATTTGTTGTTCAAATTATTTTTAATTTTGACAGTATATATAAAGAGCTCACGTGGAACTCACTTTTCAAGTAAGTGACTAAACAGTTCAAAATTTATTTGGACAGATAAATTTTATGTAGACTCTCTCAAAATTTGTTGAAAATTCTAATCCTCGTGAGTATGTTTTGGGTGTTTTTTTTTTTTTGGTTTGAAAAGTATTCCTGTTCTAAAAATTCTTTCTCATAAAAGAAAGCAAATACAAAGGTAAACAAACAAACATAGTATTAGTTTTCCAAACTTGGTTATGCATGATTGTTAGCATCAGAGCATTTTGATTTTGGTGAAAATTTTGTAATTTTCTTCATTAGTATTTTATCAGTTTCTTGGGTCTTATCTTATGGACATAATAAGATTGTTTTTGGTGCTTGAAACTCGTCCCCATATCTTATCATAGTCAAATGATAGTAATTGTAATAACAGTACTAAGAACAAATAAATCAATAAATGAAAAAAAAAAAAAAAAAAAAAAACTAATTATTGGTATCACTTATTGCCGATAGCATGAAGCATGTCATGTGGATAACATGTGGATTGTTTTTTATTACTTATTGCCTTGCCACATCATCTACTTTCATATTAAAAAACCATGTGAGTAGTATTTATTTTGTTATTTTATGATGAAGTAAGCTATTTAAAATACATACTACTCACATGGTTTTTTTAAATCTCTATTTATTATTATTGCTTTTTTTGTGATATATATAGTATATTATAGGTATATTATATATATATATATATATATGGTTGCTGTTTGGAAAATCTTTAAAAAGTTGGTCAGGTTTTTTTTTTTTTTTTTAAATGAAAATCAGAACAGGTTTCTTGATATTTTTTTTGTCATTTGGACTTTAAGACCATAATTTTTACTTTGATGAATTCAGACCCAAGTTTAGGTTTATTTTAAATTTGACACTTCCTTCAGTATTCTGATCAAATTGATAACAAGAGTATATATATAAAAGATAATTATGTCTCATAAATAAAAATCTATAATAATAATAATAATAAGCGGGTCTCACGGCCACCCTTTGTTTATTTTAGGTAGCAAACGAAGCCACCCACAACCGCCACCATAGCTGGGTTAGTGGGTTGGGTGAGCCAGTCCAACCAATATTAGTTTAGTATATTACTTTTTAATTAGTATTAATCTTAAGCATATAATTAAGAAGTGGGATTAGGTACAGATGAAGACATTTTACGTAGTCTAAAAGTTCAAAGTTGCAAACGTGAGTTTCAAAAGTTCATGATCTAAAAACCAAACACAGATGAACATCTTAGATGTTAAAATGTGATACATCTACTATTATTATTTAATCGATCTAATTTTCTAGCAAAAACAAAAAGGGAAATTGAATTACTAAAAACTGATTTACCAAACACAGATTAGCTATTGAAATATTTAAAATCTTTTAAATAGAACAACAGTCCAGTCATACAGAACAAAATCCTACTCCAAATTAATATATTTAATCAATGAGAAAAAAAAAATTAAATAGGGAAGTAAATCAGTTTTAATGCAATGATCAGTTGATCACTATCATTCACAAGTCTTGAGCCTCATTACGCATGTCACGTGTATCTCTTTGTCTTTGGTCAGTTTTTGGTTTCTATTAATTACTTCTTTTTTTCTTTTTTTCCTGCGAAAGGGACATATATTGAATTTTTGTCTGAGCTGGACACATGTTGAAGTTATGTGTACACTTAAATATTGAGTAAAGCTGATAGATAAGCAATTGGTTGTCCTAGTTGGCTTAGAAATAAAAAATAATAATTTGGTTGTCCTAGTTGTCACCACAAATAAAGGGTTACAGCATTTGCATGTTTCAAGTAGTTTGATGTGCGGGGCTTATCTGTCTGAAGTGGGCTTTGCAACTCCAATCTCTATAGAATTGTTCGAATTGCATATAATTCAAATTCATTATAGATAGGAATGAAAATTTGTGTTTATATGAATTTGGTTTGAATTGTGTCGAAGTATAGACATAAAATTATATAAATAAATCATAACTCGATCTAGTTAATTAAAGACCCATCAACCTTATGTTAGGTTCATATTGAGTTTGTGGGTTGTGTAAAAAATTGTTAGTTTTAAATATTGTGTGTTGCGTGTTGGATCGTGTCGAGGTATGCATATAAAATTATATAAGTCAACTATAATTTAACATATTTAATTAAATGGGTCAGACTTCTCGACTCTCACCTTGTTAATTTTTTATTATGTGTTGTATTAAATTCATAAATCATATAAAAAAATATCGACCCTTACTGCAGAGCCAACAATATATCACAAACTTGTCGGGTGAATTACAGAAAAAGAGAGAAAAGCATATAAAAATAATAGAAGCTTAAAGTCTCTAAACAGCTAATTCAAGGATTGATGGACAAAGTATATCATAATACGGTTCATATGTAAAATTGGGATCATATTTTTCTTTCTTTTCAAACAAAAAAAATATGATCCCAAAAGGACATTTGTATCGGCGGATATTCCTCTCTACAGAAGATATCTCATAAAAAATCTCGGGGTATATGCTTTCGAGATACTTATTACTACTTTTTTTTTCTAAATAGATACTTATTACTACTTATTCATATGTTGGGTACGTTATTTCTTTTATCTTCAATGATGAAATATCCAACACTTTTTGGTCTCCCGCTTCCGAAATTTAAATGTAACAGTAATCATCCTCAGAAAAATGCAATTAAACATTGAGGAATCCTTTGAGTTGAGCTAGAGGTACTAATTTTTACTATCAAGTTTTTTTTATAAACCGAAGTAATAATTTATTATGTTAATTATTAGATAATTAAATTTACTTGTTAAATTTTGTTGCGTATTTTTTATAAAAAAAATTTCACTTAATCCTATTAACTTTCATCGCTTTTGCAATCACTTCCTAAAATTTAAAAAATTTTAATTTAATGTATCAAACTTTTAAAAGTTTGCAATGTCATCATTTTTGTTAAGGTTTGAGGTTATATAAAACGGAGTATAAGTGAAATGTCCCTTATATTCTGTATTTAAAAAAATAAATAATTTTTAAATAACTAAGATTCAAAAAAAGAAAAAATGGAACCCACGGGTCAGCCATAGTTCAGCCCGACAACAAAAATTTTCTTTTCTTAAAACAAAAAAAAAAAAAAATTTAAACAGTGATATTTTAGTGTTTTCTGTTAAGATTTAACAGAAAATCACAACGGATGAATGACATTGTAAATTTTTTTAAGTTGAATGCATTAAATTAAGAGTTTTTTAACTTTAAAAAAATAATTACAAAAACAATCAAACTTAATTCAAAATGGATCGAGTAACGTTTTCATAATTTTTTAACATAGTAAAAATTGTAGAGCATTTGGAGGATGCATAAGGGTAGTTTGAAGTTGTCGTAATCCAAAATAGTTGAAATGGCAATAGCAAATTTAGAAATGATAAAGAGTTGGAATGATTAGAGGGAGGAAGCCATCATCCAGGCAACACATGTGGACACCCACAAGCATCGGACAGATTGCTTTCAGGGGTCCCTCCACATGGCCCTACGGCTACGGTGGTTTGTTGACGCATAATGCAACATTACTCATGCCGCACAGGATTTATACCCTAAACAGTTCACGTTCACTCACATTATGCCAACAACTTCCACAAAATCTCTCTCTTTTCTCTTTCATCTAATACTTTCCTTTTCTTTTGTTTTTTTATATGAAGACAAACACAGAACCACTTCATTTAAGTTAAGAGTCATATGAATCAGAAAAAAAAAAAAGAAAAAAAAAAAGATCAGATGAGAAAATATTTAAAATAGAAAACCACACCTTTTAATTCTATTATTATTTATTTTGTTGATGTGGAGTGTTAAAATCTGCCCCTTAATTAACTACTGTTAAAAAAAAAAAGTGAATGATGGATTGACTATATTCGTTAAGAATGGCAGGGATGATAATAATGATAAAAAATGTGACATTTTAAACATTTCTTTTAACTATCTCACTTTTTATTCTTTACCTTTAATTTTATTTTTATTATTTTATTCAAACTAGGGACAATCAGCGGGGAAGAAGGAGAATTACCAAGGTGGAGGCGTCACAGCCACTCCGAATACGAATAGACGAAAGAAAAAATAAAGAAATGAGAATGCATCCAAACACAAGGTTTGAAGCGGCTCATCTTAGGCTATTAGGTGGCTCCCAATAATTGGCAACTCCGAGAAAGTTTTAAAAGCGTTCCCACACAGACAGGAAGAAAGAATCTCCACATATCCAAGAAGATAGACTCCGTTCCACTCAGCTACTGAAACTAGGCTCTGCCAATCCCGCCCAAAAAGTAAGCAACGGAGTTCATTTTCCAGGATCAAGTGAAGTGCAACCAAAAGGGACTGGGCCCCTATCCTGACTGCTAGCAGCGCGGCCAAGGGCTTCCCTTTATTAGGCATCTAAACACAAATGAAAGTCTCAGGGAATGACAGCCAATAAAATTACCCAAGGATACAGAGCGTAGCAGGCTCCACCCAGCACAAATTGGACCTATGGCTATATCAAAAGTTTGCTTTTAAGAAAGCCAGGAGGACAGGAGGCTTCGCATTGGAGAGGTGACTGGAATCGGAGGACCAGGCCTCCAAAGTGCTGGGTCCAGCTGGAAACCGACTTAATTCTTTGCAGCCAGACCAATCTGGCCCTCGCGATTTGTTAATTGGTATTATCAATCTAAACCTTTAAATCATCAGTCTGTTGAATCCAAAATGTGTGCCAGTGTTAGCCTACTCAGAACCTTATGGCTAGTCCCTGGCCCTACCATTGAAGATTACCACTTTGTTTTATTGGCTTGAACTGAGCCAACGAAAAAGAAGGTCTACTACTAATTTGCTCCTCTTTTATTTAGTAAAGGTCGTGAGAGAATAGTAATGTAAGAAGAAATATTTATATTCCTTTTTTTTGTTAATTATTTAAATATTAATGTGTCTTTTAAATCAAATAAACAAAAAATTTAATATAATTTTAAAAATTACATTAAATTTTTTTTTTTTTTTTTTAAAAAAAAACCGAGATTTTCCTTCTCGCAAGTCAAGCTTCCTTGATAGAACGATTGAAAAGGGTTTTCTATCCTAACAATGGGCCTACTCAAGGGGCCCTCCTGGTCGGCGAGAGAAACTCTCTCGCAGCTTCCCTATAATTTTGTAGGCCACTCTCCTTCGGGAAAAAAACACTGTAAGAAATGTGCATCCAAGTAAAAACACATGAAGCAAAGCTCAAACCTTGGCAGACAATAAGAAGACAAATGTAATGTATGCATGTATGTAGCTGCGTGCTGTCCAATCATGAGAAATCTTTTGTGTACGTTTCTTACAGGACAACAGCTTTAGGTGAATAAAGTGGTTACAAAGGTTAGTTTGGTCAAGTTATCAAGATTGCTTTCCTAGATCTAACAAACCATGGTTTTGCTTTCGATTGTGGGGGTACGTTCAGTTTCAGCCAATTTGTCACGAAATGGATTTTTGTTTTTTTCTCATATATTTTAATAAGGCAAGGAGCCAACTAAGTAGTGGTTACTTTATTTCTCATATATTTTAATAAGGCAAGGAGCCAACCATATAGTGGTTACTTTAACTGAGCCTGATTATAATAACACTATAATTTAAGGTGAGGCGATCAGAGCGGTTATTTTAAGAAAAAAATGTAAAATTGATTTTTGTGGTTGGCTTAAATTATAAATCACTCCCTGTAGTATAAAAAAAAATTTGAAAGTCTCTGTGGTTGTCTAAAATAATAAATCACTCATTGAAGTAAATTTTTGTCAATTATTTTACCAGAAATCGTTAGTTATTTTGGTCAACCAACAGTTATTTGATTATATACACAAATTTCTGACGTGGTAAACTAACGGTTTCTGTTAAAATGATTGACGAAAGTTTTGTTTCAGGGAGTGATTTGCTATTTTGGCTAACCACAGGGACCTCTGAAGTTTTTTCTTAGTAATCTATAATTTAGGCCAACCAAAAGGACCAATTTTACATTTTTTCCTTATTTTAATTAAAGGTGACTATAATAATACTATAGTTCAAAGTGATTTAAATCATCAAGCATAAAAATTTTTATTGCCAGAATCGAACCCACGCCTTAATATTTACCTAGCTACATGAAAATTGTTTTGAGGACACTTAATCACCGCCCTTGTTGGTGTCACAGACTGGATCTTTGTTTGTGAGACTTGCATTCAGACGGTTTTGGCTGTTAAATAATTTTAATTCTCATTTTAATTTTGGTCCTTTGCACCAAACTTGACGGAGACTCAATAGTGGCGTGGGGGTACAATTGATTGTCTTTTTATTTACACAATTTTACCTGAAAAATCTTTTTGATATTTTAAATTACAAAATTATTACTTATTCAAAAAATTTAAACCGATAAAAAATAAAATTTTAATAATTCAATTAATATTTTAACACTTCTTCTTACTAAATTATGAAACCAAATGTTCAAGTTTAATATCATATTAAATCATTATTTATTTTTTTTTTTTTTAAACTGGGTTGAAAAAAATTCTTTTAACATACGAATCACATGTATTTTAGACACATGTCAATTTAATATATTGAATTTGAGCAATTTTTTTAAACCCAGTTCGGATAAAAACTCTATCCATAGATTGAGGCGATAAAAAATAAAGAATTTAATAATTTAATTAATATTCTAATAAAACAAACATAGAAAATTTTATATTTATAAAAATAGATAAGATCATCAAATATATTATATCAAATATAAAATTTAAACTTAATTTTAAAAATTCAATGATAGAATGTAGATATTGTAATTCGAAATTAATCATACCTCCTCCTTAATGCTTAAAATACTCTGGGGGGGGCTAAAATTCACTTTATTTGTCTATCTTACATATGGTCTCACTTTCAAAAATCCTGAGAACCTGTGTTTTCTAATAAGGAGACCTGTTATACCTCTATCTATATTCAATGGTATTTTTTTTAAAAAAAATATGATTAATAGAGATGGATGGATGGTAAAAAAAATAACATTTTTAATCAGATAGGATAACTTTTTTAGTTGGATTATTTGATGTAATTAATGCACATTCACCTAAATTTAAGGTACCAATGCAATTAATTTGCATTAACTCCGCAACTTTTTAGGCCAAAACAAGACTGTACGTCTGTTTAATTAGGACCAATTAATGAATTTGTAGCTCGAGTTTTACTCCCCTTTTTGGGCAATTATGAGCTTTGCTCCACTTCATAAATTTATGGTCAGTAAATGGAAATTATTAATTAGATCACCGGTTTTGTCCTGTAAATGCTGAACTTTTGCCATTTAAACGGATGTGACTGAGGTTAAGATTTAGGTTTAGTTTGTTAATTTTTTTTTGTTATTTTTATATTTTTGTTTTCTCTTTTTAAAAATTTAAATAATTAAAAATTATGTACACCGTTAAATGCATGAAAGTAAATAAAATCACCACATCAAATATTTTTTTAAACAAAAAACAAAAAATATCCTCTCAAAATACATTAACAAGCTGAGTTTTAATTCTTTTTCAATCCTAAATAAATTTGATATGAATAATGTTACTTTTTATATTTATTTATTACATAAATTCAATATTGACTCACGACGTGTAATGTGTTTTAAATAATTTTTTTTAAAATTTTTTAAAATAATATAAAATAAATATGATAAATAGATATGAATAATAAAAACATTACTTATTTGATATATACTTCTAACAGTCGGTGTCGGAAGTGCCAAGGATTTAATAGTTGCATATTAACTTTTTAGTTGAGTTTGGAAGGCAAATCGGATTATAGATTCTAAAGGACATATCCATCAACAAAAGTAGTTATCTGTAGTTTCATTTTCTTTGAATTATACTTTGTCGTAATCCGATTTTCTTTTTTGTTCTTTGAGTTCCTTTATGATTGTTTGTTGGGGGTTTATATATATAGAAAGAAAAGTTTTAATTTATTGTCAAAGGTCCGAATATAAGATGGCATCAACAAGGACATGAGATTGGTACTAGCTAGTCAGTCTATCTATTAGATCAAGGACATGACATGAGTGTTCTTGTTTTTTTTAATCTTTAACAATGATTTTGAACAGTATTTTTTAGTTTTGGCCTCAAAAAAAATTTTCCAAAGAAAAAAAAAATTATAGGGTCCGCATTTAATAAATGTTTCGTATTTCAAAAAATATTTTAAATTTTGAATTGTTTATTAATGATTTTGACAAAAACTAGTGGGGACAGCACGTGCAATGCACGTGCTTAGTTCTCGATGTTATATATATATCATTATAATTGTTTATATCATGATTTTAATAACATATATTTATTATATTATATTATAGAGTATATTCAATATCTAAATTATACTAAAAAAAAAATTAAAGAGAGTTAATTTAGATAGTAAACATATGTCGTTACTTCAAATCAAAGGGTATTGAAAAATATATAGCATATTCATGTTTATGGTGTTTATCTCAACCATCTTATAGGAACATAAGATTGTAATTTTAACAAATATTTTTTTCATTATAATGCATCATGGCCTTGAAGAAACTATTGCAAAGTTTAAAGCTAAACCAAGTTGCCGATGAATAACAAAATACTTTATAAACATGCATGTATGGATTTATCACCATAACATATCTATTTTTAAATTTTCTTCTCAATAGGTCGTAATAACCTGTATATAAATACACTAACAAAGAATGTAGAGTCATCCACTACATATGAAGTCATTCCAATAATTCTATTCACTCAATAAATATTTTCTTACAAAGATAAATTAACATTCCACCATAAAAAATAAACATTGAGTTGTATTGAATTTCAATATCTTTGTATTTATCCATATCCCAATAAGGTGTTACACATATGTGTTTCATTTTCTTTTAATATATTATATTACTCGAATTTATAGTTTATCAAATTATTAGCTACTAATTTTAATCTATTATCTGCTTACACTTTATCTTTATAAGATGATGTTTAATGAATGAAGAGAATTCTAGGATATAGGAAAACTTCTATCATGGTGGGACTTACATTGCAAGATTTTTCGTGAATGTTGATCCTTAAATTGTTTTTTTTATTTTAAAAAAAAAATTAACGTGACGCGAATAATTTTATCAACATAGCGCGGTCTAACATGATGCATCAACTCCCAGCACATAGTTTTTAAAACTCTCAAATTCTTCAAAGAAATTACAACCAAAATCTCTTACACCATCAACCAACGTACACAATTATAATCTAAAAATTGTGATTTATAAATATTCTCTAGAAGATATTTGATGGGTGTTCGATTTATTCTTTATGAAAAAACTTATCACCATAGCACATTTATGATTTTCTCTCTCTATTTCAGAGATATATATTAAAATGAAAAATATCGTAAAATGGGTGTTGATTTATTCAAAAAAATCACCATAGCACAAAACGTATTTGACAAATAAATTTAAAACACGTAGAACTTACTTGGGATTGAAGTTTTATGAGCAGTACTTGTGAATTCCAATGAAGAAGAAAATAGAGATAGAGATATTTGTATTTGTTTATAGCTTTTAAAGAAAATAACTGAATATATGGTTAGTTTTTGTTCGTAACTCTTGAAGAAGATAACATTCAGATAACTGAATGTACGGTTATCTAGATTTAACCGATGGCTTTTTAAATGTAATGACAAATTATGAAAGACAAAAATAACCCTGTCTGATTTAATAATGAAGAAAAAAGAAAAAGGATAAAAATGTAAAACTACATTATCAAATAAAATGCATAACTTACGAGACATTCACACTTTTTATATACCTTTAGGTAATGATATATTTTAGTTTTAAAAACATAAAAGTATTTTTAAAATTATTACCAAAAAAGGCCGCTTCGGTACTTTTTATGGTTCGTTTGGTTTAGCTATTTTAAAAAGTGCGGTTTAAAAAAATGTCGATTTTAAAGTGTAGTTAATAAAAGGTGATTTTACATAAACACAATTAGCATTTGGTAAAGTTGCAATTCAACTTTTAAAATTGTGCGTTTTTAAAAATAAACTATTTACCTGTGATTTAAAAACATGAATTTTTTATATTTTTTAATTATAATTTTTTTTTTTAAAATAAAACACTTTTAACAATTTTATTTTAAAACACATTTTTAATATGCGAAATCGCACAGTTAAACAAATTCTTAGGGTGCGAATGAGATTGTGATTTTGTAGACAATAAGTGCGATTTTAAACCAAATCGTAAAAATTAGATTGTTTGGAAACTGCGATTTTAAAAAATTACGATATGAAAACGCAAAAAATCTGCTATTTCAAATCGCAGGCAATGAAGTGTTTTTTTGAAAACGCAGAATTTTAAATGCTAAATTGCGATTTTAAAGGTCAACCTGCAATTTTATCAAACGCTTAACTGCGTTTTAAAAAATTACGTTTTTAAATCGCACTTTTTAAAATTGCTATTTTTAAAATCGCACTTTTTAAAATCATAATCTCAAACATACCCTTAATCTCCTTACATAGAAAGACTTGTATAAGCGCGTGCTCAACTTTGTAAATAAGTTAAAGTAGTTCAAACAAAGGGAGAACTTCTCCATGCAAATAAATTGAATTATTTCCTAAATGGATGACCTGTTCCAATCACGTGTCCTCTTTTTTTTTTTTTTTTTGGAGTAACCACGCAGTGATTGTATTGAGTAAGATTCAAAATGTGTCATTTTCTTGAACACATCATTAAAGTAATTTTATTAAGATTTGCCGCTCTAATCCTATTACACTCAAAGGAGAGGTACGTACGTCAGGTGATTCACTTATTTAATATGTTTTGTTAATTTAATATGAATATTAGATTGATGGATGCTTCACCAATATGTTTTGTTTTATCATTTAACTTCTATTTGAAATTGACGGATGCTTCACCAATAAGGTATCAAACTCTGTTCGTCCATGAGTCATGAGAGTTTTTAGTTCGATCTTCGTTTTCTTTCGAGTTGGGTAACTTCTCTTGTTCTACACATGCAGATGCAAGAGCCACATTCTGTTAGGCAGACTTTCCAAATGATGGGGTTTGCTTAATATATATTTGACATGCATGCAAATTAATAATTGTAGTGGCTTGAGATAATATTAGGATTCAATGGACCAAGATCTCATAATTAGTTGTTTGAATTGCAGTTAATTCTGGTAATCAATTGAGAGAAGGTCTTGATAAGATTTATTTGTCCGAATAAATCTTGAGCTGTTCAATCAAATGAGTGATATCAGTGCCCTCTCTTAGTAGGAGGTTCAGACAAGTTACAATTCAGATAACAAATTAAGTTAATCTCTGTTCTAAACTTCGGATCTTTCTTTTTCTGGATAGTAGGATTTATATAGTAAGTTTAAATTGGAAGAAACAATAGATCAACATCATCGACTCGTGGCTAATTAGATGAATCTAATTAATCTGACCAAAAAGGACGAAGCATCTGAATTGATGATGAGGTAATTAAATGAGAGTGGCGACCAAAACTAGGTCAAGAAATGTCACCAAAAGAAATTTGAAGATTAAATTAAGTGTTGCAAACTTTTCAAGATAAAGTCCCACCTAATATGATCTCATTATTTTCAGTCATTTGCGACACCTACTAGGAAAATGAAGGCCTGCTGGTTTCTAGTCAGCCTCACACCTTACAAAAGCTGTTCTTTGCCATGTCCAATAAGCAGACTTATTTTGAAACATTATTATTCCTTCTTATCATGCACGCCACGTAAAAGCGACTGTGATTAGTTTTTTTAATACTTCTATAATCCACCAATGGCTTTAGCAACTTGGTACGTGATTAGTATTGTAAAGTATATCGATATTGTTTTAGAAAAGGATATATGTATGATTTAATTACTATTTTTTAGGTTTAAGCTTTTTAGGATAAGTAGTGATTTAACATAATATTAAAACAAAAATTCTGATTTAAATGATAACTCATTGATAAAGTATCATCCCTCTCATTTCCAATTAAAAATACTTTACAAAAAAAAAAAAGGCTTAAACTTATAAAAAATAATAAATTTAATCATCTAATTAATACTTTAACCTTGTGAGTGCGTTAAATATATAAAATTCCAAATATATCCACAAACTCCAAATTTTTTGTCTCTTGATGGACTTTTTTCATTCCAAATGATGAATCTGTTAGGGTGTAGACCCATATCTATATATATATATATAATATATATATACAAATTTATTTGTAAAAAATTTATTTAAATTAACATTTAAAGTGATATGTATTTTTTAAGTTATTAAAAATTATGTAAGAAATATACTATTTAAAAAAATATATCTTTTAGTTCCTATTGTATTATTTGACAAAGAGAAGAAAAAAATGTGTTAAATATCTCCCACGAAGATTTCTTCTTGGCCAAGTTTTTGGTTCAAGATTCCATTTTTTTTTCTTCTTCTTTGGGCTACGTATGACTTGATATTTTTTTTACTGTGAATCCCACAAACGCATTACTACGTGGACCAAGCTGTCATATTCAAATCCAACTATATCTTAAGGAAAGGGAGATTGTTTAAACAACTAATTTCCTACTTAGAGGAGCCTCATTAATTATCTTAATTATATTATTTATCTGGTTGTCTTCTCTGAAATGGACGCTAGGCATTGATTTGTAACCAAAATGATTAACTTAACAATTTATTAATGCAAAGCCAATGGACTACGACATATATGATATATGAGAATGTTGAGGATATTGTAAATTTACAGATTAAAAATAATTTATAATTGTGGGATCAGTCATGGTTAAAAAAAATATATAGTAAAAGGTCGTTGGTATTGTTACAGAAGAGTTATTAGATAATTGTGAGATAAAAATATGGTTTATAGTATTACTCTTACATGATTATAAAGTCATTTAATATTTAAGATATAGTACTTATTAATTAATTATTAGCTTCCTAAATATATGTCAACTCAATAATCATATTACTTAGTAACTAAATTGTTTTAAAGTAAAGGTACGTTTATTAATGTATTTTAGGGTTTGTTTTGTTTTTAGTTTGAGAAAGTGTAGTAACCTTATATAAAAGTGAACAATTTTTTGTATTTTGAGAGGTGTTTTGTGGTTGAAATTATTTATCAATGTATTTGGACTTGAGAATATAAAATAAAAGACAGAAAAGAAAATCATTATCGCTCCGTTTTAAATATAGGTAAAACAATAAAAATTTGAAATTGCT
This sequence comes from Betula pendula, assembly GCA_900184695.1. Lineage (NCBI taxonomy): Eukaryota > Viridiplantae > Streptophyta > Magnoliopsida > Fagales > Betulaceae > Betula > Betula pendula. The sequence goes on from FXXK01000423.1 coordinate 35,338, forward strand.
TATATAGCATTTTGAGCCCGTGGAACTTTTCAGGAAAAAATCCAATAAATTTCAAAAATTAATGTACTATAAATATTCAAAATATTATTAAATCATTGAACTTAAATTAACAATGTTTTTCAATGGGAAATTTGTAAACTTCCAATCAAGGAATCTTGTTTTAGGCAAATTGTTCCCTTCATTTACCAATAGCCACTCCCAAGATTAAAGATGCTAATATTAAATTAACACTTTTTAAAATTTTTAAAATATAATTATAAATTATTTTCACTTTTATTTCGGGTGGCCATACTTTTTTCAAACCAATCAAAACACATTAACAAGGACGGAGAAAAGGACACCATAGATAAAGAAGATGAATCCATCACAAATAGGAGTAGATCGAGAAAAATTAAAACTTAAAGAAATTAATAAATTGGCAATAATTTCCAAGTGGATAGGTCAAAATATATTTTAATAAAAAAAATGATTAGACATTATACAGAGTAAAAAAAGAAAAGATATATCCTTTTTCTAAAGAGAAAAAAGAAAACCATTAAAATGTGCTCTCCCAGAGAAATCCAATGACATGATACTCCTTCCCTGAAAAAGCGAGGTTGGGTCAGCTTCGTAGACATCCGTGGTCCCTTTTGCCTCTGAAAAAGTTTTACCAATACCTTTGACAGATTAAAGACACAACCGGGGCTACTTTTGTACATTCACATGCCCTTGAACCAGAAAGAAAATACACCCACTCTGAGAAGAAAAGGAGAGAGAGAGAGAGAGAACAAAGCGTTGAGTTGTGTAGTGAGTCTGTCTGTCTTTGTGGCCACTTAAGAGACAGGAAAACTTACCCAAATTATTTGGGGTTTCTGTTCTGTAAATTCCTTTATTCTTCTTCTTCTTCTTCTTCTTCTTCTTCTACTTGTTCACTTCATTCATTCACTTCTTCGTCCTGTTCAATTTCATCTACTTCTCCACATGTTGTTTCAGAAAGAAGGAAACGGGTTATAATATTGTGCTGATCTGAATCATCACACGTTCTCTTACAATGTCAGCATTTTAGCGGCCATCATATCCAACGCAACCCACTTGTTTCTCACTTTCTCTTCCACAACAAACAATCTCAAACCACCACAACCATGTCATCCAAATCCAAGTAAGTTCACTTAACCCTTTATCTCTCATGAATTTTCTCACTCCAGAACCGTTTTTTTATGCCAATCTTTGGAGATCTGAGTTGGTTTTTTTTTTTTTTCTTAATGTTCATTTATGCACTGCTTTATCTTATGTATTTAGAAGATTAGTGGGTGTTATCAATTTCAGTTTTTTATTTTTTATTTGTTTGGTTCTTATTTGGAAGTTTAGTGGGTTGGATCTGTTTTTTATGATCTCTATTGGGTTTTTTTTTTCTCCCCTTCAATTTTGGGTGAATTTCTTTCTCTGTAGTGCGTCTCTCTCCCTAATCCTTCTCACTTTCTGACTTGGTTTTGTGAATGGAGTTTTCTTCATTTTCTCGGTTCTTAATATTGATCTTGACTCATTGATGTTTTTTCTTGTATGTTGTACTTATTTACTTGGATCTGTTTTTGAACAATTTGTGCCCTGAACATCACATGTAATTGACTTTTAATCTTACTCTGACCGTGTTTTTGTGCTTCTATGTTGTCGTTTGAGTTTTATTTGCTCTGCGTGTTTCCGTACAAGGTTCCCATTTTTGGCTTAGATCCATCTTTATTTTTGTTATTTCCGTTTGTATTTCTTGGACATTTATGTCTATGTATGTTGCATTGCCTTTCTCATTCAATGGATTCTTGATATGGCGTTATATATTTATGAGACTTTGCACTTGAACAGGTCTACCTTATCTGAAACTCCTCACAAAGCATCACCGGCAACTCCAAGAGTTAGTAGACCAAGCAGCAGGGGAGTGGCTAAATCAGAATCTGATTCACCCTCTCCTTCTCCTTTGCAAAATTCCCGCCTTTCAGTTGATCGGTCCCCGCGATCAGTTACCTCCAAGCCCGCCATTGAGCGTAGATCACCAAAACTTGCTACCCCACCTGAAGTAAGCATTACAAAGGCACTTCAAATGCTATTTGTCTTCATTTATTTAGGGCATGTTTTGTTCTGTTTCAAAAGTTGGGATTTTGACTTCACGAAATCTCTGAAAATGAGAACAGAAAATTATCACAAGATGTCATCCGTGATTGTTTCTGTCTTCGCAGACAGAAAATTCAATCCTGGAAAGTTTCTCTGTGCTTTTCTTTAATGAACAGTTAAGGAAACAGTTTTGTTGATGGACTTTCAAGTGTGATATTCATTGCATTGTCAGTTTGTTTATTCCTTGAAATGGAGATGCTCCCTGTTTTTGCATTTTGGGATGAGTGATGTGAATTTTGATATGCATTGTTAATTGATCTTGATTTTCAGAAACAACCTACACGAATTGCAAAGGGTTCAGAATTACAGATGCAGTTGAATGTTGTCCAGGAAGATCTAAAGAAAGCAAAGGAACAGATTGCTTTGGCTGAGAAAGAGAAGGCGAAAGCCATTGATGAATTAAAAGAAGCACAAAGAGTTGCTGAAGAAGCGAGTGAGAAACTCAGGGAGGCTTTGGTGGCTCAAAAGCGAGCTGAGGATGATTCAGAGATTGATAAGTTCCGGGCTGTTGAGTTGGAGCAGGCAGGAATTGAAGCAGCCCAGAAGAAGGAAGAGGAATGGCAGAAAGAGCTTGAAGCTGTGAGGAGCCAACATGCTTTAGATGTGGCTGCTCTTCTCTCTGCCACTCAGGACCTCCAAAGGGTGAAGCAGGAACTGACCATGACGTGTGACGCAAAGAACCAGGCACTGAGCCATGCTGATGATGCAACGAAGATTGCTGAGATTCATGCTGAGAAAGTGGATATTCTCTCAGCTGAGGTGACCCGATTGAAGGCCTTACTTGATTCGAAGCTTGAAACCGAGGCCAGTGAAAACAAGAAGATGGTGTTGAATCTTCAGTCTGAGATAGACTCTTTGAAACAAGAACTCGAGAAAGGGAAAGGTGTGGAGGAGAAGTTGGTAGAAAAAGAGGCTTCCATTGAACAGCTTAATGTTGATCTGGAAGCTGCAAAGATGGCTGAATCTTATGCACGAAGTCTAGTGGAGGAGTGGAAAAACAGGGTTGAGGAATTAGAGATGCAGGTTGAGGAAGCAAAGAAGTTGGAGAGATCTGCATCAGAATCTTTAAATTCAGTCATGAAACAACTAGAAGGAAACAATGATTTATTGCATGATGCAGAATCTGAAATTGTTTCTCTGAAAGAGAAGGTGGGGTTATTGGAAATTACAATTGGAAGACAGAAAGGGGATCTTGAGGAATCAGAACGTAGTCTTGATATGGCCAGGGAAGAAAGTTCTGAAATGGCCAAAAAGGTTGAGTCTTTAAAGTCTGCGCTTGAAACTGTGGAGGAGGAGAAAGCCCAGGCTCTGAATAACGAGAAGCTTGCAGCTTCTAGTGTCCAGACCCTATTAGAAGAGAAAAATAAACTAATTAATGAATTGGACGGTTCAAGGGATGAAGAAGAGAAGAGCAAGAAAGCAATGGAAAGTTTAGCTTCAGCCTTGCATGAGGTCTCTGCAGAAGCAAGAGAAGCCAAAGAAAAGCTGTTGTCTAGTCAAGCTGAGCATGAAAACTATGAGACCCAGATAGAAGATCTAAAATTACTCTTGAAAGCAACGAATGAGAAGTATGAAAACATGCTTGATGATGCAAAACATGAGATTCATCTTCTTACAAATACAATTCAACAATCCAAGAATGAGTTTGAAGACTCCAAGTCTGAGTGGGAGCAAAAAGAACTTCATTTGGTGGATTGTGTAAAGCAATCAGAAGAAGATAACACTTCTCTGGAAAAAGAAGTAAATAGGCTGGTAAGTTTGCTCAAGCAAACCCAGGAAGAAGCTTGTGCCGGCAAGGAGGAAGAAGCTCAGCTTAAGGAAAGCCTACAGGAAGTTGAAGCTGAGGTAATTCATTTGCAGGAAGCTCTAGTGAAAGCAAAGGCTGAGAGCATGAAATTGAAAGAAAGTTTGTTGGACAAAGAAAATGAGTTGCAGAGCATAATTCATGAGAATGAGGAGCTCCGAACTAGGGAAGCTGTTTCTCTTACGAAAGTTGAGGAGTTATCTAAATTGCTTGAAGAAGCTATGGCCAAAAAGCAAACTGAAGAAAATGGTGATCTTACAGACAGTGAAAAGGATTATGATTTGCTTCCAAAGGTGGTTGAGTTCTCTGAAGAGAATGGACATGCAAGAGAAGAGAAGCCTAAAATGGAGCCTCCACTGCAGCAGTGTGAGGAACCCAGAAAAGAAAACTTACAGGAAGATAATAATTTGTTGAATGATGAGGCTGAAAAAATGGGTTCTGCCAAAATTGAGAATGGGAATGGAAAACTGAAGGAAGAAAAAGAAGATGACTCGATCAAAGTTGAATATAAGATGTGGGAAAGCTGCAAAATTGAAAAGAAAGAATTTTCGCCAGACAGAGAGGCAGAGCAGGAATCCCTTGAAGAGGAAGTGGACTCAAAGGTGGAGGCTGGTGAGAGCTTCGATCAGATAAATGGGGTATCTTCTACAGAAAACATTGATGAAGGCGGAAGCCCACCGTCAAAGCAGCAACAACCGAAGAAGAAGAAGAAGCCTTTGCTCGGAAAGTTTGGAAGCCTGCTCAAGAAGAAGAGCGCCAGCAACCAGAAGTAGAGAAATAGACCAGTTGGCCTAACATGTGCCCTACTAGCAGGCAGGTATATTTGGTATTATTTTGCAACTAAATGTGTTTGCTTCATTGTTTTTTGCATCCAAAAAACAGAATAGGTTAAAGAAATGAAGAGGCTTGTATGATCTTTAGTTTTTCCTTATTTCTTTTTCTTTTTCACAAATGTGATTCCCCATTTGATACAGTATCTTTGTATGTGATGGGTATTCTATTTCATTTTCATTGTGTTCATTGCCGTTCTTCTCTAGATCTTATTAAAAGGAGTGGTAATTTGAAATTGTATCTTGATGTGCTGCCACCCTTTGTCTTTTCTAAATGGATATATCATATATCATTTGTTAATGGTTGCAAAGTTTGAACTTAATTATTGGATAGAAAATTCCTGTTTGTAAATGCAAGATTGTGCGTGCTTAACATTATAACATGGTGAAATACACCCTTTTACTTTTCAAATGCAATCTCTTAAGTTCAGGATTGGCCCGAGTTTGATGGAAGCCTTATCCCATCACAGACTCAAGCTGCCAGAAATTGCACATATGGAAAGGATTTTGAGAAATTTGAAGAGTATTTATTAGTTGTCGAGTGTGGAACAGGCATGAGTGCCTCCTATATTCCTGACATGTTTGAGATATTCCAGGAACTTTGTTTTGTGTCAGCATTTCCATGAATTGGCTTAATGGCCAATTGCGTAAGTATTGGTGCATGAGATAGCTTATTCAGTAAGTCGTGGTGAATCCCAAGCGTTTGCAACATCGGAAATGTTTATCTCAGTTTTTGGTGGGTTATGGTCAGCCGTATAACAAGGACCAAAGTTTGCAAAATCGCTGTTAGATTGTGGTCTCCATGAAAAGTGTTACTGAAACATGTGTTAGTAGCACCACACATGCATGACAGTGACCCCAATGCATCTAATAATGCATAGTATAGTAGCAGGTGGGTGAGACTTAGGTATGGACTTATTTTGTTGGTGGTTTATTGGCATAAAGAATGGCACTCTTGATCTGTGTGTATGTGCTAAGCAACTGCCATTTACCAAACAATATTATTAGAGTAATGCTATTCATTATCTATTTATCACATTTATTTTATATCGGCTGACATAACGTGTTTTTAGTGATTTTTTTTTGTTCTTTTTCTTCTTCTAAGTGGCTAACGTAAAAAGCCACTTAAAATATTTCATGTTAGCGGGTGTAAACTGGGTGTGATAAATAAGTGTGACTAGTAGCATTCTCGTGTTATCAAGAGAAATGCGATACACCACATTTTTATCCAACTTTACTGATTACTGATGTGGCACTGCAATCAGTCTTTGAATAAGCAGTGCCACATTAACAAAGTAGGATAAAAATGTGATATATAACATTGCTCTATCATTAAATGACAAATATACTTAAAATGTCAAATTTGAACTAATCGTTGATGGGGTAGACAACATTTAGGGGATTAGGATACTCGAATAAGAACTTTCTTTAAAAATAGAAGGTCCACCCATCTGAGCAAGTTGTTTGGGCATGAGTTGTTCTTATTGCCCCTATAATTTTCTTTATCCTTTTTCTTTGGGCGAATATTGTAAGAGATTCAAATTCGGGTAATAAAAGGAATGTGGGAGAGGCTAAAGAAGGTGCCCAAATATCATCAACCATTTCAATTCTCAAATAAGCTTTTTACTTCAAAATTCAAACAATCATCCCAATTATACAAAAGTACTTTATTGAGGTAAAAACGATAGGGACATGCTTCTCGGGATGAGTAAACAAACTCTTGNATAGTATTGTTGTAAGGCAATGCTGCCTAGAAAGTAGAAATTCCCACATGCCCTCACTTATTTCATAAGTAATCAAAAGTCAATTTGAGTAGAGTGATCTTTTGCCGGGTAATAAGACCCCCGTAATCTATTTTTAGATCTTGCTTAGACGAAAAGTTAAACTTTTAAATCCTTAAAATGATTAAATTTAAATTTAGATAAAAGTTATTTGAAAAATGAACACTTAAAATATATTAATAATTCCAATAATAACATAATATTTTTTGGTCATCTAATGTCATGCTATTGATAATGGTGGTAATAATAGCAATGAAAATATTAGTAGTGTTGATGGTGTTGTGAGGACAATGGTGCTGCTGATTATAGAAGAGAAATAATAATATTGTTAGAATTTGTATGAGACAGATTTTTCGTGAAATTTGAGATTTGGATATTAGACAATTATATCTTCAAAATTCACAAATTTTTTACTCTTTTCAATATTAAAACTAAAAATTTTCAAATTAAATTATACCTCAAGATCTCTAGCGGGTTTGTTGGGCCATGTAATCAGCTAATTAAGATTAGTGGGCTTTCTTTGTAATTGTTCAATTTTAATGGACCATTTACTTTTGTAATTTTACTAACAATTTTGTTAGTATATTGGGCTTTGTTGTAAGTCAGGTAGAGTGTAGCTGATCCAATTGAGTAGTGTTGTATAAATAGATTGAGGAAAATCAATGAAAGCAGGCATCAAGTATTCTTCAAATTCCTCTTCCTCTCTATTTTCTTGGAGGTTGATTATTTTGAATTAAATTCTGTTTGTTTTGGTATAAAATATTTTTTGAAAAAAAGTTTATTATTTTTATTTTTTTAAATTTTGAGTGTTTGGTGTAGTGTAAAATATTGGTTAACTTGAAAATATTTTCAGTTGACTGAAAAAAATAACCTTTATGAAACATAAAATAATTTATGCTTCTTATTTACGTAAACCATTTTTCACCACTCTTCTATACTCTCAGGTAGGCAATTGTGAGAGGGCCTAATATGCCTGAGTAGGTCTTAGATTGACCTTATAGAGGCCTTCTCACAATTGCTTGTCTAAATTGCAAGCAATTAGACTGAATCTCAATTCTACTCCTGAATGCATTATATTCTCACACATTTTCATCCTTCGCAACTCTTCTTTAACGTCTCTTTATCTTCCTTGCAACTTTTCAGATTATATGAAAATATAAAAAATATTTGACAATTTTTCATACAAGCTAAACGTCGAAAAATATTTTTTAAAACAATTTAGGGTTGCAAACAAATAGTGGAAAATAATCACCTCCCCCTCCCCTCCCCTCCCAAAAAAAAAAAAAAAAATGCAGTTAAAAACAAAGACAAATTTTACAATTTCCGACATAAAAATATTTTACTCTACTAATCAATCCATCATAGTATAGACACTCTTAACAATTCTACAATTTCCATATCAGTTTCTTTACATTCAACCCAAAATTCCATCAAAAACCTCAAATTCATTCATGCATACGATTTAACAAAATATAACACTCGAAATACAACCAAAATCAGGTATGTAACAAGTAGCTAAAAATACATAAAAAAAAAAAATCACATATATTTTGAACAGAGTTAAATAGACTCCTAATACAAAATAAAACAATTTTCTTTTGCTTAGCCCTTAAGCATATGACCTCCACATAGCCCAGCCCCCTCACCTCATTCACGCACCGCGTCAACTAAATTAAAAACGCGCGTTTCGTGTTCACGGACACTATTTTAAATGCTGTCTACCTACCAAAAGAAAAAAATAAAAAAAATAATAAATAAAAGAGAAGAAAAGTTTTGTAATCTCTCTTCTTAATTTGCTCTTCCCTGTGTTATAGCATATTTTCTGGCGAAGCCAACATTCTGAGGACCCAAACAGTAGCGGCAACACCATGTGGGTAGAGATCATATGTGGCCTGATCGTTTACAGACTGTTCACGCTCTTCTACTACGGCGACGACGTTGTAGAGGTGGAAACCTCTGATTCTAATGCCCTCTTCTCAGTGGCAAAAAGGTATTTTACTGAAAGAAAAAAGACTTCTAATTTTCTCGACCTTTTGGTTTGTTTGGTTGCTGAGAAAATACGAAACAAATAAGAGAAAGTAAAACGTGTGATGTTTTTTTGTTTGATCTTTCATTCTTTCTCTTTTTGTTTAGGCTAATTACTAGCTGAATCAACAGACAGGGCAAGATTCGAAATTTTCTTTTTTACTTTTTCCTCGTTCTTTCCTGCATTTTCTCGGCACACAAACAGAGCATACGCTTCCCTAATTCTTTTTTTTTTTTTTGAAAATTTTCTAGGCTTGAAAAGCTTTTTGTCGGAAAGGTTTATGTGGGGCTTCGAATTCCAGACGCCGACACCGGTACACGACAGAATATCGACATAGTTCTTGTTACCAAAGGGTAAGTTCTTCCACTTTTTGAACTTGAATTTGCTGAAGATTTTTCTATTCCATGTTTGGCTGATGAGAAAATGTGGGTAAGTACACGGATATCAAAGAAGGGGGAATTTAAAGGAGGGCCTTCTATATTTCGGACTATTTTCACTCCGTGCTTCAATTTCATTCCTTTTGATTATTACAGGGAGGCAGTGGTGATGTCTGTTAAGAATTTATCGGGTTTTCTATCAGTGAATGCGGATGGCAGCTGGGTTTGTGAAGGTAAACACAAAACAGAGCGTCTTCCTGATCCTGTAAGTCACATTTTTTCAAGGAATGCATTCAGTATTCTTATAACATGTCTATCATGTTAACAGTGCTAAAAAATGCTGTGAGTCGCAGCTACACGATTCTATAGCATGTTGTTGTAACTTGTTTATTGATAACGATTAGTGATTTGGATTGCTTGTGATCTTTCTACTACTAGTGGAGCATTTAATATCTATTAATCGCTCTTGTTCTCATTTAACTGTTCATATTCCATGGCGATAGCTTGATTGCTTGATATTGAGAAGAAAATGTATTATCCTTGATTTTTTTTTTTTTGATAAGTTATCCTTGAAAATTATTATTGAACTTAACTGTTTTGGTAATTTAACTGTATTGTATTTAGTTGTCTAGCTTAGTAATTAGTATTATCCAATTATATGGAGTTTCAGTTGACCTAGTTGATCATTTTAGATATGTTAGGGCTAAAGAAGTAACTTTCTGGTGTGAAATGGGTAGTGTAGATGCTATTGTTAGAAGTTATGATGTCACCATCTCGAAAAAAAAAAAGTTGGGATTTTAGGTAGTAGATATGTGATTGTGTTACCTTTCAAGTTAGCATTTCTTGTAGAAGATGAAAAATATGGAAGGGGGAATGAATTATAAGTTTGGAGAGATATCTCCTCCGGACAAATGAGAGCAAAATATCAAAAGTGAAACCAAAACAAAGAAAACTTTGGACCAAAGAATAAATAGAGAAGCTGTAATCAAGAACATAAGCATAAAGAGCTAAGATTGTAATAATTTGGAATAGTACATTACAATATGAGGGTGGATTGGATGGAAGTGATCTTGGCATCGAGAGGTATGAAACATTCTCTCTACTAGTTGTGAGGAAGGATCCACCAAATTTAATGTACAACTGGATGTTAATTCTGGGTATTCTGCTCAAAGGGAGATGAATCTTGGCTTTTCCTTGTTGATGGTGATGAGAAGTGCTTTATGAGGATGTTGCAGGGGAAATACTTCAATTGAAAGACGTGCATGTTATCTGTCAAAAAGCGTGTTTTAGTCAAAGATTTTCTAAATTTCCCATTTACAGAAAAGATGTACCTGAAATCATGAGTCTTACTAAATGAATCGCTGTGAAGAGTAATGGACACTTATGGTACACATCAGGATGAGCAGAAGTGGGAAGGTACACTGGAATACTTCAGTTTATGATGCAAGTTTGGGGGGAAGTGGTGCTCTTGGATAGCATATTGTATTTCTTCAGTGCTGTTTTCAGTTTTGGTGAATGGCTCCTCCATAGGATTCTTTAGTAGCTCTTGTGGCTTAAGGCTAGGGGATTCTCTGTCTCTTTTGCTGTTTGTTCTTGTGATGGAGGCATTGGGTATGATGATTTCAGCTATTGTGAATGGAGGTTTGTTGTTTGGTTTCTCTGTGGGGATGGGGTTGATATCTCTCATCTTCTGTAGCTGATGACACCTTGATTTTCTATGGCGCCGACCCAAATCATCTTCGCAATTTACGGGGCTTGTTCTTATTATTTGAAGCTGTGTTGGGTTTGAAGACAAACTTAGCCAAATCGGAATTGGTTCTGATGAGAAATGTTGATAATGTGGTTGGGCTTGCTTGGATTTTGGGTTGTAGGGCTGCATGGGCCTTTGAAGTATCTCAGTCTTTCTTTCGGGGGCTTCCTATAAGGCCAAGCATATATGAGAAGGTGTTATTGAGAAGATAGAATGTTGGTTGGCTAGTTGGAAAATGTTATATTTGTCTAAGGGGTAAGGATTATCCTCATTAAGAGCACCCTATCCAACTTACCTACGTATTTCATGTTCCTCTTTGCTCTCCCTTCGGCTGTTGCAAACCGTATTGAGAAGCTTCAATATGATTTCTTATAAGGTGGCCTCAGGGAAGAGTTAAAATATGACTTGGTGAGTTGGCCGAAGGTGTGTACGCCAATATTTGAGGGAGGGTTGAGGATTAGGAACCTTTTGATGCTCTCTTAGGTAAATAGCTTTTGCGATATGGGCTTAAGAGAGAGGCTTGGTGGAGAGTGGTGGTGGACTCTAAATATGGGAAGTTCATGGGGACGACAATTTTCTAGTGAGCCTATTGGGGCATATGGGGTGGGTTTATGCAAGAACATTAGGCGGGGTTGGGAGAAGTTCTGTAGTCGCACCAGATTTGAAGTGGGTGATGACTCCAAGGTTAGATTTTAGCATAATTTTTGGTGTGGGGATATGACCCTTAAGGATGCATTTCCAATTTTATTTGGTATAGCTAGCGTAAAGGATGCTTCTGTTGAGGCTCACATGAATTTTTCTGGAGGTGCCATTTAATGAAACATGAGCTTTGCTAGAGCAGCTCAAGATTGAGAGGTGGATGCCTTTGCCTCGTTCCATAGGTTATTGTATTTAGCAAGTATGAGATAGGAATGGGGAGACAGTTGTGGTGGGCCCTTCCAAAAGATTGTGATTTGTTGTTAAATCCTTCTAAAGTGTCACGGGTTGTCATGATGGTTTCCGTTTCACTTGGAAGAGTGTTTGGAGGACTAAGGTTCTGTTGAGGGTGACCTTTTTTGTGTGTTTGGCGGCTTTAGGGAAGATCCTTAACATGGACAATCTCCGAAAGCAGTGCGTCATAGTAGTTGATTGGTGTGTTATGTGCAAAAGGAATGGGGAGCCTGTGGACAACCTTTTTCTTCATTGTGAGGTTTCTTGTGCCATTTGGAGTGTCTTCTTCAAACGATTCAGGTTGTCTCTGGTTATGCCCAGATGAGTAGTCAATTTATTTGTTTGTTGGTGGATTGCCGGCAGCACTCAGAGTGTTGTTGTTTGAAAGATGGTGCATTTGTGCCTTTTGTGGTGTCTATGGAGAAAAAGAAATGATAGGTGTTTTGAAAACCACGAGAGGACTTTGGAAGAGCTAAAATCTTTATTTTTTAATACTTTGTATCTTTGGACAGCAGTGTATGTTTCTCTTTTAGTGATTAGTTTTCATAATTTTTTTGTTCTTTTTGCCCCTACTACCTAGGTGTTCTCTTTTACACTTCATGTGTACATGGGGTGCCTCATGGTTTTAATGATATCTCGATTAATTATAAAAAATAAAAAACTTCAGTTTATGATTTTAGAAAAAAAAATTATGAAAGAACTAAGTAATATTTGAGCTTATAATTTGGGGAGAAAATCCAATGAGGAAAGAAAGCCAACACTGGAGATTTTGAGAAGCGCATATGATAGGGTAAGTCAGAAAACAGCTCCCAAATGTCAATTTGGAGAATCCACCTTCATATCTGCAGTAACCGTCAAAAGGATAGCTTACTTACAAAAAAAACTGTCAAAAGGATAGCTATAACAACAGAGAGTATTTACTCTTAGTACCATGGATCATGGCTATATTGAGTTGGATCATATGTCTCCCTTAAGTCTATTTGCAATATCGGCACCATATAACGGTGTTTTGACCTTTACATAAAGTTGTCATAAACTGATTTTTCTGACAAGACAATCAGTCGGTAACTGCATAGTCTTACAAATTTTAAATTGGGTCATATACTATAGTGATTGAAGTACACTATTGAAGGTGTGCCATAGTACAGATTTAGGGAGTCTGTCTATGTGCTTTGTGGTGGGCTTAGGGCTTTAGAGTTGGAGGTTTAAGAGCTTGGGATTATGGTTTAGGCTCGCAGTTCATTTAGGTTTTGTAAGATAGGTTTTAATGGAAAAAGAAGGGCTGAAATAGATAACTAGCAGGTTGCAGGAATTTTTGGGCAGTGGCTGCAGTTCGGATTTAAACCTGATTTGATAAGTAATCTTGTGATTGAAAGGCTAGACAATACTACGGGAATTTAGGGTTTTATTAAGGTAAAGAAGGGATTGATTAGGGGTTGCAAAGAGGTGAAAACAGGCTGTAACTTGCTTTGAACAGTTTGGATGTAGAGAAGAATAAAAAAAAGAGAAGGAAAAAGAGAAAATAAAAAAAAAAAGGAAAACTTCACAAAGGCCTCTGAATTTCCACGCGATTTGAAGAACTCCCTCAATCTTTGATTTTTCTCAGTTTCACCCTTCGAACTTCCAATTTCTATTAGAAAACCCCATTCCGTCTATTTTCACCGTTAAAATTTTTTGAAATTTCCAAAATACCCTTGTATTTTAAACAAAAAAATTATATAAAAAATCTAAACCCTAAAATGAGGGGTATTTTGGGAATTTCAAAAAATTTTAATGATGAAAACAAACGGAGGGGGGTTTTCTGATAGAAATTGAAAGTTCGAGGGGTAAAACTGAGAAAAATCAAAGATTGAGATATTTCTTCAAATCGCGTAGAAGTTCAGGGGGTTTTTGTGAACTTTCAAAAAAAAAAAAATATCACACTATGCCACATATGCCTTTCACAAGTCACATTACTCGATTCTATGAAATCTCCAATTCTTTTTTAGTACAATGGTACATTTATAAAGACTCACTCTAGACCTTTTCTAAAAGGTCCTAACCTCCAAAAACCAACTCCTAATTTAACTAGTAAAATAAACCAAAGGTCATATACAGGGATCCAGTCACTAATAGGACTCACATCCATAAAACCAATAGCTTGCTACTACAGTCCAACTCAGAATCGCGGTCACTTCTTTCCAAGCCAAAAGGCCTTCTTAGATATCACGGGAGCATAGCTTTAGTGTTTGGCTTTCAGTGGATATTTGCTCTCAAGCCATGCAATGATAATGGCATTTTAAGGTAGCTCCAGCATTACGAGTTTTACTATGCAAATCTAACCCCAACTTATACATTCTCTACTCCCTTTATATTTGTCTGTATGGGAAGCCTTTGTTTTTAATAGTTGTTTGAGAATCCAGTAGAAGGATGCAACTTGGTTCCTGTTAGTCCACCAGGTGCTTACAATTGGTTCAATAACTTCTAATATTTCAGGTGATAGAGGCTAAAAAACAAGCTTCAATTCTTGAATCATATCTTGAACAGAGAGGAGTTGCGCTTCCAGAAGGACATTTTTCTTGCAAAGTTGTACTGCCTAATCCAAAGCTCCGGTATGGAATGAAATTTTCCTGGTGGTGTGGATACTAAAATGATTATAGTTTACAGTTTATTTAATTGATTTTGATTTTCACTTGTATTTTTAAACTCTCAATGTCCTGGAACTAGTGCTTTTATGATCTGGCTGCAGTATGTGGTCTGTGTGCTTTATTGCTATAATTTTTTTTCCATTAATAATTTCATTGACCAAGGAACTTTTGTGAGAAAATTTTCTTTGCTGTTGGTTAACATGTGATTAATGCTCATTTTTTGAGCTTTTCTGGGAGGATTTTCGGAGGCTTTGTCATGCAGGATAAACCGCCAAAATTAAAGAATGGTGAAATAGAAGAAATTGTGCTGACGAAGAGACGAAATAAGGGGAGAGAAACGTGAAAGCCCCAACCAATGGGAGGGAGAAACGTGAAGCAAAGGAGGGAACAATTGACATACTGTCAATCCAAATTTTCATTCATCATAAACTCCCAAATACAATAGAGAAATACGCTGAGATAGACTAAAGACTAAACCCTAACCCTAGGGCAACACCCATTTCTAACAAAATTTTATTCACTTTCCTAACATAACCTAAGACTACGGTAATGTCCTTTATTGGATTACAATAATAAAATACTCATAAAAAGTAAATAAAATATAAAAGACTCAATTAATCCTAACACAATTAAAACCTAAATAAAATTTAAAGAATTCAATACACTCTTGCTATCGCATTCCGCATCACTTTGACTTTTGGGTGTGGTTCACTGACAGCAACATTTGTATATTTATCTTTTTGTTGCTTTTTCCAAAGGCCTGTTTTGCTAGCATTTGCTACTTACCAAGTCTTAGCAGAATTTCTAGTTGAAGTTGTGTTTAGGTTGGAAGCTGATTGGAGGGTCCATAAAGAAGCTCACGTAGTTTAGAATTTAATTCACTAGTCATGCCCTAGATTTTTCCTGCAATTCTGGAAATAAGTATTATCATACTTCATTGTTTGGTGATTGTATAATTTTCTGCTAATACTAATTTCTTACAGCATAATTTGTTTATTAGCTAAATATTTATAGATGTATTTTTCTTTTCTTGTAGTACCATCCCTTCAGGCAATTTTTCATCTGAAGTCATTACCCATGACCAATGGGTACAAATGAAACCAGAACCAAAAAGTATGATTTCTGGTTGGATTAAAGGTGCCTTTCGTGGAGGAAAGAAAGAGATGCAAGAGTCTATCCATCAGAAGCTTGATTTTATCCTTTCCACAGCTCCAATATGGGATAGGTGTGTTGCTATTTATGCCGTGAAATTTGATGTATATATTGTCTGCATATTCCTATATCTTTGTATGTACTGTCAAATCTTGGTGGATAATATTAAAAGTATGCCCAAGACATCTTATTTGCCAGGATGCTGGAGCCTGCCTTTGCTTTTGATGCATGATCGGAATTTTATTTTGATTACTCAAAATTCATGTGATGGTGCTGATAGAGACAAAACCAAGGATGAATTAGTGATATCTAAGTTGAACAGATGCTAGTTCAAGATATAACTAACACGATCTAGAAAATTATAAACAAGCTAATGCTTATAAAAGTTTGGTGTAAGTTAAAATTTGATGAGATATTTCTTGTGTTCAAACCTTGTTCAGGCAATCACTTGGATTGGAAATTGGTTGTGGCAGTTGTTCATCTAGTTATATGATCAATATCATGTATATTTGTATGAGCATGTGTTACTACTAGAGCTCTGATTATAAATGCTGCCAAAGGTCATTCAAAAAATGCAATGTAGTCGTTATATTGTATTGTCTGGCTGAAATTACTTCTCCAGTTCTCTGTCTTTCATCCTTGACTTACCATGTAAGTTTGCTAAAGAGCGTTGGGTCAAGTATATGGCTAGTCCGGAGAAAAGAAAATGGAAAAGAAAAAGAAAAATGGCATTGGCTAAAGCTCTAAAGGGGAAACAAATGCAGCAGTCCAAAGATAAAGAGTATAGAAGAAAAAAATACTCAAGCTCCTCTATTGTCCTCTTTTTTTTTTGGGGGGGGGGGGGGGGGGGGGGATCCAACACCAAACAATCTACAGAATTGCCACTATGGTTGAATAACTGCGACCTGAGTGAGGTTCACGGGCTCAGGCAAGCACTTAAGCTGGGGTTGAGCTGCCCTTTAACCCATCACATCCAACCCAAGTAGCTGTCCCAGACAGAATTAAGTTGTCAAATACTTGGTTATATTACCATTTGGCACCCAGTTTTTAGATGGTTGTCAAACAGTTGTTTCTTAATATTTTTGCAGGTTGGAGCTGAAAGCCAATAAATATGTCCTGGGGGAATTTATGGAATTCAAAGGGAAGCAAGAAGACATCAATGCTTTGAAACATATCAGAAGATCAAAAGTTAGTCGCATGACCATCCAAAAGACGAGCATGTTTGGATTTGGTAATTTCCCGAGCATCTATATTTTTGCTTATTTTGTGGATAGTTATGGTGGAGTAGATAAACTATTTTTGAGGAAGGAACCAGAATCTTATACATTATGAATACAGAGATTTTGAAACCTTAAACATAATTCCATTTACATTGATTTTCCAGGTATGTAAATTTGATTGGTTGGCCAACTTTTGCATGCGCCTTACCCCTAAAATCCTGTTAACAGTTACTAGCTGCTATTGTGTGATTAAAAAAAAAAAAAATTGATAATGTCCATGTACCCCCCTCAAACCACCATCAAATTGACAATGTTCCCCCCTCCTCCCAAACTACCAAAAAGTTGGGCCATTGAGTAGATTAAAGTTGCTTATAAGAGATGTAACAAAATAAACAGTATAACGGGATGCTATCTTTCATTAAAAAAAAAAAGTGAACGTATTTTTGGATGATTGTAACGACCTAGTGAAAGCATTAGCCACATTTGCATTATCCTTCCAAAATGATTAGTCAATTTGCAACTTTCCTAAAATTACTCATAAAGTTCAGTTTCACCTGGTAAACAACCAATGTAGGACTTAGAATTTATGAGTGCTTTTATAATCTACCTACTCTATGTGGGCTACTCATCTTCTCAATGTGGGATGAGGGTGTTACAATCTCCTCCTTCTCCCTTAAATCCTTGACGTTCTCATCAAAGCTACGTCATGTAGTGTTTTAGTACTACATGACATTACTAGGTTTGCCTTGATACTATATGTAACGACTTAGGAAAAGCGTCAACTACATCTGTACTATTACTCCAAAAGAACTAGTCAATTTGTAGTTTCCTTAGAGTCACGTATAAAGCTCAGTTTCATCTAGTAATGAACCAATGTAGGATTTAACATCCATGAGTGTTTTAATAATCTACCCACTCTACGTGGGTTACTCATCTTCTTCATGTGCAACTGGGGCGTTACAATGATAATTTTGTTAGATGGTTGGATCTATAAAGGACCAAATATTATATGTTAAAATGGGTGACACCCAATGTTTTAAAAACCAAACCAATATGTTAACTGAAAGATGGTCAGTTCATTGGTTCCCCTGGTTCAACCGATTTGCTCATAAATATATTTATGAAAATTAGATAGTACAAAAAATACCATATATTGTAATATAAGTTATATGCTTACTATCCTGATGCTTATATTAAACGGTCTATAGTTTGTAGTTAGACTAAAAAATATAAGGCTTATTCAGCATTGAAGAAAACCTGGGGAAAAAAATCAATGTTTATATTCTTAAAATTTGACTAATTGGATAAAATTAGACCAGTTCACTGGTTCAAAAACCAGTTAAATCCAGTTCAATTGGTGAACAGCCAAATTAATTTTAGTTCAATTGATAGAATGATTTAAGGAGGTGAAATGGATTGGAAGTGATACGTGTTCACGGTTCATTGAATTGACCAATCCGGTATGGTTTTGTTTTTAACACTTTTGAGGCCTCATCAATCTTAATAGAGTGTCGTTTTATAGTAGATTATCCTGCGTATATAGAAATACTTGATACTATTTCCCCAGTTCACGTTGGTCTCACAATATTATTGATCCCACTAATTGTTGTTGTTGTTTTGGTATAGAGTCTCATATTAAATGCCACTATAGTTTTATGATTAATTTTGAGTGCATTCAATTTATGAAATTGCCGCACTTGAGCATTTAAGTGATTTCTTAATGACTTGAAATTTTGAATTAATGAATAGTTAAAAGAATGATGTGGGAAAGAACAATGACCATAGCATCAGTACAGTTTTTCAACAATGACAGGATTATTGAGATTGAAAACATAGGATATAGAATTTAATTAGTTGCAAGTGGGATTCTTGTAAATTAAATTAGCATCTAAAGGATGCCGCTTGAGGCGTCATAGTAATCTATATGATATTAATACTGAAGAATTTCTTGTCGGACAGATGATTCATTTAAGTGGTGCATTATTGACTTCTGTTAAGTTGATATGAACTACCTTGGTGAGAATTTTTTTGGAAGAATATCGATTTATTGTTTGTTCTTCTGGGCTCTAGCAGTTTTATGGCATGTAAATGCTGTTGGTATGTATCATAGTAATACAAAAGCCTGGATGATGGTTGTGACGCTCAGATTTGTGGTTTATTGCATAGATTAGTGTTGGGCTGTATCCTGTTCAAAATTGGCCTGCAAGCATGCGTGCTGGTCAGCCACCCCAAACACTGCCTCTCTTTTTAGCCGCCTAAAAGGGGAAAAAATAGAAAGAAAATCATAAGAGAGGAAAATGGCATACCCAGGCACACACTTACTTTTTATATGCTAGTTCAACTATTTTCCCACGTAACCTTCTTATGATTTATTCAAGTTTCTGTTGGCCAATTGCAGGCCCCTCAACACTTCAAGTTTTGTACTCCCCTCGGGATTATCGGAGTGAAGGGGCTTCAGCTTCTGAGTGGAAGGAAGTGACTGTAAGATCGAGTACTGATGTTATCTTTCAGCCACAGGATTCAAGTAAAGTCAGCAAATTCAAGCTCTCTTCAATTGTGTCTCTGTCACTGAGCGCCTAAACAAGCCTCTGCTGAACACAAGTTATCATTACTGCAGATTGGAAAAGGTGAGTTTATTATGATACCCTTGACTTCCTATATTTTTTTTTGTGGTAACATCTCGAATATTGTTTATGCTATGTGGGTTTATTGTATATATTGTAGTGGAGATTGAGTTAAAGGTGCATTAGGTTCATTCGGGGATATTAGTTTGAAAAAAATGGGTTAGAATACTTCACTTATCTGAGTTATTGTACCAAGGAAAGAAAGGGATTGTAATTAATACAAAAATGTAGTTTTTTTATGCTTTTTTTTGTGTGTTTACCCGTGTTTTTAATTTTTCATATTTAATGTCGTTCAAGATGTTTAAGCTGGAGTTTAACTGGCATGATAATGAAACTAGTGTTGTAGAGAAATGCCTTTTTATTTGATGCTTTACCCATCAAGTGGGAGTGTCGTAGAATTGAATGGATGCTTCTCAAACTTCCCCGTGGTCCTGCCCTATTTTGGATCGTGAAAAATGAAAATGAAAATTCTCGTATTCCTATGAGTTTTTGGTCAAGAAAATTTTATTCCATTCCGTTAAACTGGTTTTATTATATCACTGAGAGCAGTTTCGCGTTCTGTGTGGCAATAGTAAATCGATTTATTGTTGCTAACACAAATGGGTAAAGCCTGAGGATGCCACATCAATAATTGGAAATGCGTGGCATTCGCAGCTTGCATCTTATGTGTACAGGCACATGATACCAATCAATCAAACTGAACCCCCTTGTCAGAAATTTGCCATTGATTTGTTTAGTTTTTGGTTGTGCGCAATAATACTCACTTTCACAGTAAATTGCTCAATTGATCAACAAAATATTCATCGGTGCCCATCCAATGGTGTGGCTTAATCAGTCGGGGGTGATGCCTCAATCCTCATTAGCACTTTTATGCAATTTCACAAAGAAACAAAGGCTTGGTTATGCTTTAGGTGGCATTCGGTATGGATTCCTATTGTTGTATGTGTCACCTAATCAAAGCATCTCCAAGAGACACTCTAAATAGCTCATACTAGCTAAATATAGCTACTATGGGCCATTTTTCTTCCTCCAACAGATCTTTCATAATAAAAGGTTTTGAAAAATTTGCTACAGTAAACTGTAGCCCCTTTTACAATTTTTTTTATTAATATCTTCCCTTTTCTCCCTCCTTTCTCTCTCGTCTGTCTCCTCCCTCTCTCCATTCTCTCTCATTCTCTTGCTCATCTGTATCTGCCATGACCAAGAGACTTAATGAAAAATGAAAAATTTATGGGAGTTGAGGAATTATTGCTGTATCCAGTCCGTTTGGCACATATATACATCTTCCAACTTCCTATATACATCTACCCCCTTTCATTCCTTTCTTTCCCAATTCCCACACAAGAGCGTTGAGTGACGAAAAATGGGTCTTCATTCATTTCTTTCCCACCCAAGAAGGTCAACAGACCAAAATCACAATACCCAAAATCGCAAAGGACTGATTTTGCTTGGGGTTCTCAGATGGGTGCTCTGCTTGGTAGATGAATGGATGGAGCCTTTGTGCTCTGCTTGGTTCCTTTCTGTCATGGCCGCTGATAAAGGACAGGGTTGGAGACATGAGAGATGAGAGAGATGGGAAGAAAACAGAGAGTTAAAAAAAAAGGAAAAAGAAAACATTAAAAAATAATATTTAAATAAAAGTAGAGAGTAAAATAGATGGTGCTGTTGGAGTTTAGATTGAAAAACTGATAGCTAAATTTAAAAAATGTGTATTTTGAGTAGTTAAAATACAAGCCCTTGCTAAAGATGCTCTAAAAGAGACAGAGACAAGCCTCATACTTGCCAATTCTTGTCCACCGACTTCCTATTACTATATCCTTCGTGGGCCTAGGATCCATCTAAAATCTAAAGGTAATTTTCACTCCACTTTAAAAAGTGTGAAAGTAAAAGTATGTGTAGCGTTTAGCCATTTCTCTTAAAAAATTAAGACAACTAAAATATGCAGTTTGAGCTAACTACAGTTCCATCCATAGTCGAAGATAAATATGTACTACAAATAGACTACATTTCATTGTTGAGTTTCAAGACAGGTCTTGCAATAAAAATTCATATTTCAAAGCAATATACACTTCATTATTCGATATAAATGAGTAGTTAAGATTTGATTACTTGTATCAAATACAATATCACAAAAATTATAGGGGGTTTACTCCGTAAAACATTGATGGTGTAAGACAAATGGTGCCGAAGAAGCTCAAAAAAGGAATTGATTCTATGAAATTGAGTTTAGAGAACTTGGTGGGGGTAATATTCTATGGAATTGATTTTGGTCTAACGTCAAGCACTTTTGTAAAAGCCGTAAAGCTGAACTCGAGCAGTTTTGCTAATCTTAAAGCTGATCAAACTAGAATCCTTTATATTTTAATTTCAAGTTGTATTTGGATGAAAAGTATACATTTTTTAAAATTACAAGATTTAAACTAATGAAAGTTTCAATCTTATTAACTTAAATTTGTATTGTTTCATTGAATATATTTAAAAATTAAGAAGTTAAAATATTATAGTAATTAAAACAATTATTACTATAATGGTGGTAAAAACTCGGTGATAATTGTAATATGGTGTCATAAAATTAGTGGCAGTGGTAGCAATAATAACATTAGTATTAGGGTTAACTACATTTATTCTCTTCTAATTATCATTTTTTTTTTTTTTTTTTGCAATGTCCTTCCAATGTTTTAATTTTTCAGTGTCCCCGAAATCTAACATTGGTTGTAATGTCCTTATTATGCGACCCAAAATGACAAAAATACTCTTCATAAGATTATAAAAAAAATAAAATCATTTTTAAAAATAAAATATCTTATGAAGGGTATTTTTATAATTTTGGGTTGCAAAAGGTGGACATTGCAAAAGTTTTAGTTTTTTTAATCGTTTTTAATATTTTTTTATTTTTCTTTATTTTTTTAAAAAACTTTAGTGATACGTGACAGGTTTTGATTCAAATACGTGGATGACCGTCAAAATTTTTTACGAAATATAGACGGAGATTACCATTTTCTCTAAAAATAACAACAGTACCCACGACCTAGAATACAAAGCTCGTAGTAGAAGAAGAAGAAGAAGAAGAGAATGCATTGGTGAACATGGACGACGATTTACTCTTCCAAGGTTAAGGATTTTGTGCCAGCCATATTCTGATTCTCTTCGTATGCAAATCTAATAATTACCAAAGATTGTCAAAAAGAAAAACTAGCTCACTAAGGATTTTGTTGGTCAGCCATATGAAACAGGTAACTTGAAATTTTATTTATTCAAAAGAACACACATTACAGGATAAAACGACCACAAGCATCATAAAACGCACAAACGAAAAAAACTCACATATATAAGTAACTCTAGAAATGTTACCATTTTTTTATTCTTGTTTAGGCAATTATGCTCTCATTACAACCCATTTTCCCATGTTTTTTTTTTTTCTCTATTCAAGAGGGGGGGAAGGGGGGAAAGGGGACCCATTTTCCCATGTTTCAAATTGCCTATATTCAACACTTGAAGAAGCAGAAACATTTTTCACTGAAGGACCCCCAAGAAGCCAACCAGCATCTTCCGTAATTCGCATGCTCCAGTTCTTGGCATTTTTTGTCACATTTTATGGAGTCTATGCATTTTTTATGCCATGTTGTGCTCAAACGTTTGCAATATTTCTGATCAATCTCTTCTATGGCTGTATATCACAACAAAAAGAATGCATAGTTTCAGATAATGCAACATACATGTATGGCATATTACAAAAGGATTTGAAATTAATTTTGTAACAGAAGGATTTGAAATTACTCACCCCCAGATCCCACACTTGTAATGAAGATGAAGATAATCAATATAAGAAAGATATAAACATATTTTGGAGTTTTGGCCATGTGCTCCTTACTTATGCCAACAAAGAACGAAAATTGCCTATATTTATAGTTAAGCTACTTCAATATTTTAAGATTATAGAGGGATTAAGATGTTTTTTCTTTCGTAATTTTGAGGGGCCAAAAGGATTTTTTTTTTTTTTTTTTTAAAGATTTGTAGGAAGGCAAAAATGGTATTTTCAGTTTTTTCAAATGAGCCACGAACCTTTTTCAATTGTTCCATCTATCTGCCCCTTCCAGAAATCGAACACATATATGTAACGCCCTTTGATATTAATTAAGTTGTAATTAATTATGTGGTTTGTTTCTCAGCCTTAAATCACCCGGAATAAGAGCCATAGATAACTATATTTTATTAGAAAGAGAATTTGTAAAACATCTGGATTAAGTCAATTAATTTGACGATCCTAGAGCAATTTCTTATAGGGTATTCAAATCAGTTAACTAGTAGCTGATTGAATACGCTACTTGTTACTAATTATCAGAGTAAACAGTGAAATAATTGATCTGAGTTTACTAATCGATAAATTAATTTAACATCAATGATAAACACATAGCAAATAGACAATACTAAAATCGCTTAATCAAACCTAAGGGTACAAGTTATTCGCTTGACATCTTCATCTCAGCAACTACTCTGGAGCATCTTGTATTCCTGATAAGTGGTTAAACACTGGTGTGTTTTACAGGTAAGAGAGTAATTGAGTAAATTTATTAACTTAGTAAATTTATTTGGTACGTGGTGTCTGTGGTAGAATTGGAGTGTAATATCCGGTTAATAAGTACTTTTGGGTAATTTAAAATAATTAAAAAAATTGGTGAGGCGATGACTCATTCCCAGCCCCACCGAAACCTTTTGAATTTTTTGTTTTTGGTGTTTATTTTTTTTATTTTTTTTCAAGGAATGGTAGGCTTACAGATTTATTTGTAAATTTTATAAATGTGAATTGCGTAGTTTGATCTAGAATGACATTGGCTTACCAATGTGACAGATGATAACTTTATAATGAAATAAGATACTGAATTTTCAGAAAGTGAAAATTGGCTCCTTATGAATGATTTATGAATTATTAGTTTTAACTATAAACATCTTGATTATTATTTGAAACTTCTTGTGACATAATAAGATTTATAAGCTCAGAACTGAAGTTAGTTCTTATTTGAGGATCTCAAGAGTTGGATCCAAATTTTGGAATCGTGCAACTATGTGTGCTTAAGAGGAGAAGCAACATGGCAATCCGTCATGTGTAAACTCCTCACATAAATTACACGGGTAGGCTTGAGGCTCCAAAGAAGTCTACTTCTTCTTGCCTGAAATGAGATCTTAGTCTCAATACGGGTACCACACAACCCAATCAAACAGGGTGAAAACGTTAGACAATGAGTGTATGATATTAAGAGATGGTTTTAATATATCTTGAATCATTGCATTATTTTACAATTCATTTTCATGGTTATTGAACGCTACAAAATATATTGTTTCATATCTTGTTTTGAAAGTATTGAGAATTGTTCTATTAAGTTATGCGTATAATTTCAACTGGTAAATGACTCGACATTACTCACTAATTAATTATTTTTATTTATCAAGATTATTTTATTTTATTTATTCTATTCTTAATAAAGATTATTTTTTGCTATTCTATGAAATAATTATTCTACGTACCAAACGTATCCTAAAATTTATGCTTAGTAGAAATTAACACTATTGCATGTTGGACAAGGTGAGTTTATTATGTTTCACTTGAATTCCTATCTTTCTTGTTGTAACTTATCAATTTTCGTTTTTAGGATGTGGGTGGATTGTATATATCGTTGTGGAGATTGAATTAGTTCTCATAGACATGTAAAAGAATTGGTTAGAATAGTAAGTCTTGTTTTTTTTTTTTTTGGAAAAAAAAAAGAATACTCTACTTATTATTTTTTTTTATAAGTAAATCAAGTTCATTAAAAAGCGCATGTGACGAAAAAATCTATCTATAAAGTTAGAGATATTTCCCGAAATCCACTCAAACAAGGATTTAAGAAAACAAATGAAATAAAAAAATTGTAATTAAGATGACAATGAAAAGTTTTTGGGTTAATTGGATTTTTTTTAATATATTTTTATTATTTTTTTGTTCTACATCTAATGTTTTTCAAGATTATTTAGCTGAGAATTTAACTAGCATGATAACGTGAAACTGTTGTAGAGAAATGCCTTCTTTCTTTTATTTATTTTTCTTAATAATTACCCATCAAGTGTTTAGAATTCCTAGTGAATCAAAAGGGTTGCTTCTCAAAATTACGGAAAGTTTTGGAAACACATTTTAAAAAAGTGGTGGTTTGAAATTGTTGAAAAAATTACGTTTTCAAATTGTAAGGTGGTGCGTTTTTAAAAATGCACAATTTTAAAAGTTGAACCACGATTTTTCAAACGTTAATTGCGTTTTTAATACTATATTTTCATTAATTGCATTTTGAAATCACTATTTTTTTTAAAAAAAAAAACTGCATTGTTTTAACGTTGTTAAACCAAATAAAAAGTGAATATCAACCCATTATTTATTCCACTGAAATGATTTTCATAATTCTTTTGTTCTTAAGAAAATTTCTATTACTTAAAGAAATGCAATGCAACTAGGATCCATGATCACTACCCCCTGCCAAACTTGTGGTACATATGGTGTATATATGATGGTAACCTTTCTTGTTTACAATTTGTCACCAGGCATAGAAAACGTTACTGGATCAGTGTACAATGCGGGCATAATCTTTCTGCTTTAATGAGATTGGGGTTTAAATTAAAATGAACCTGATCAGCATTAAATTTTTCTAAAAAAGAGAGAGAGAAAGAGAACGCTTCACTTATTGAACAGAGTTTTATGGTCGGTCAACGACCCTTAGATGCCAAATGCGTCCTTAGGATGATCTCGTAGTTCCTACGGGATGAAGAGATAGCGTATGTAGGATCAGGCTGCGGATTAATCATCCCACTAGCTATCATAAATCTGCCATTAATTTTTGAAGTTTCTTGTTGGTTATCCTCTGTTGGTAGACTCTTGTATCCTCCAAACTGCAAGCAAAAATTAAAAAGAAAAAAATAGATATGTTACTGTCGATATTAGACTAAATTACTTAAATGGTCAACGTAATTATTATTAATAATAATCCCGTGGTGTAACGTAATTAGTTGGAGATCATGTCAATTCATGTCATACAATAACGCCCTTAGGTGACTCTTTATTTTAGGCTTTTTCAAAAATCGTCTTATTGCTACCTCCAAAAAGTTGTTGAAATGGAAGTTTCAATGTTAATGGCGATTGCTACTTGATGATCTTTTATTAATTACAACTCAACCACCTTAACATCACTCTCACGGATTGAGATTAGGTGCAATATTTTAAGGCACGGTGCAATAGCTCTTTTTTGATTAATTTAAAATAAACGGTCAAAATTACGACAACAATAAAAGAGATAAAGAATAGTGGCCACCAGAGTGGTCGTTAGCGGTGGCGGTGGCAAAATGATCCCTTTGACTATGGTACGGTCAATCAACTGAGCCTTTGGGATAGCTTCTCCTTTTGTCAGGAGGTGATTCCAACACCTTCAAAAGTCGGCTTGAAGTGGCCAAACCACCCTAGTGATCAAAGGGGTGGTTCAACCAATATCCTAACGACCTTTCGCTCTTGTCTTTCTTCTATATGCTACCGTAATTTGAACCGTTCATTTTAAATAAACTATCAAACTAAGGACACGTTTGATACGCGAAATGACTATTCATTTGAATAACTTTTATTAAGAATAAAAGAAGTTGAATAAATTAGCTTTGGAATAGCTATCCTGATAGTCATTAAGAAATGACTATTCCTTCAATGAGTGAATAGTCATTCCCTTATGACTATAAAAATGACTATTTTAAAGTTAATCCATTATATTTTTTTTATTTTTAATAAATATTATTCTAAAGAATAATTATTCCGTACCAAATATAACCTAAAAGTTATATCACTAGGTAGGATCTCAATTCTAGTCTAACTAATATTACTCAATTATTACACTTATTTATGACAATAACACCCTATAGATGCAAAAGTCTGTTATACCAAACAAATCTACCCCTAAAACTTACTTGAAATTTGAACAAATTTGAGACAACAAAAAATATGGCCTTGAAATTAAAACTCATTTACTAACCTTTGAGGAGGGGAAGATTCAGAGGGTGGCAGTAACATGTGGGCAAGCTTAACGGCATCTTTGTTGCAATTGATGACGTGGTTGAAGCAAAGATATCGTCCATAAGATGATACGTCTTCAAAGACGCGGATGTGCGCGTCTACGATGAACTTGAGATCCACAGTAACGAAAACACCATCTGTGTACATCTCAGCCGCTCCTTTCAAATACGGGTTTGTGATTGTCAGATCAGGACCCATCAGGAGCCCCCCGTTTATGGACACCATGTTCACGCCTCGGTCCATGGCTAGGGCCCATGCTGTCTTCTCGGCTAGGGTCTTCGATAGAGCATGCCACAGCTGATCAAGTGCATATTTTTATTAATTTATATAAGAGTAAGGAAAAATAAAGGTACTTCAAAAATTTAAATAATAATAAAAGGTACTTCAAATTATTGTTGAATCATATTTTTAAAGAGTGTTGTTAGATGTACTGTAATTTTTATTACAAATTTCTTATAAATTGATGTGACAGTCTATGTAACACTTACCACGTTAGCCACTAAACAATTAAATTTTCTTGTAAATTTTTATTGTTTAATTTTTTAAAAAGTTTTTGAGATACTATAACTTGTATTAAAAATTCTTTTCAACGTGGTAGAAAACTCTATTTTTAACTTATGACACTCCTATAAATTGTCATATGAGTTTATAAGAAAAAAATAATAGAAATTATAGTACCTCGAACATTTTCTGGATTCGAGATTGTAATTCATCAAATCAAATAGAGAAAAAGTTAAGACTTTCAAAATTTGGGGTTTGAGCTTAATTTCAACTTCACCTTATGTATTACACTCATATACATGTACACCCACATAAAATTTGTGTAAATTAAATTACAAGATGTCTAAAATAGCCATATCTATATATACACACATATATACATGTAAACATCCTTGGTACCTTGTATTTTTTACAAAGATTTATGTCGCTCCAATGTCTCTCATCAACATCAGACGACATCGTATTAAGGCCATCTCTCCATACAACGGCCGTGACGGAGGACGTAAAGACAACCTTGTCTATGGTTTCTGTTTGTGCGCACGCCTCCAACACATTATGAGCTGCCCTAACCTCCACCTCTGCCATAAATTCCTGCACCAAACACGCCTCAATATTAATGATGTGCACGGAGCACAGCTGTTGAATTTTGCAGAAGTCCCTTTATTTTCATATATTTGAATTTTCAACCCAATTCTACCTCCTAGTTGTCAACTTGTCAAGACTCAAAACCATTGACCGACTTCTCTATAAGATTGATCAAACTTGTCCTAAATGGACCCACTTACAAAAAAAATATTTTTTTATTTTAAAAAAAAGCTAGACCCGAAAAATATGTCTAGATTGGGTCTGACTTAGTTAACAGTAATTTTATATTCATTTGAAAAAAAAAACAATAATTTTATGTTATATGGTTTAGATTAGACTTTATAAATTTAATAGTATATATATTATCGAAGGGTGAATATACTATCATGTCATTTAAAAATTTTAAATTATGTAACATTATATGTACTATTAAATACAACAAAATAAAATTTAAACCATCAAATAAATTCTGTATTTTTTTATTTGAAATTGAAAGAATCCTATTTTACTAACCATTATTTCATAAGTTCAATTGAAAAATTAAATCATTTAGTGACTAAGATGACATCATTCCACATGAGTGCCACATGGCTTAAGAGCACTCTTAAGCATGTTTCATAAATTATAGATGTCACACTAGTTAACTCTTTCTCTCTCGTTGGGATCACTCACTTATTATATGTATATATATAATCCAACTTTGTGAATTATTGTCACCAAAAGAAAACCCAAGTAGGGAAGTGTAGGGAAGTATAGGGAAGTAGTAGGCATACATCATAGGTGGGCTGGTCCGGCGGAGGCTCAAAAGTGTAGAACAAGGCAGAGCATCCCTTCAAGGCATCCATTATGCTGTGGTACTCCAGATGGTCCGAATGAAAAACCCTTAGTTTCTTTTGCTCACTACAATTAAGCACCTCTCCAAAAGATTGCGACTCCCCTGCATAAACCACCCCAAAAAAAAGAAAAAAAAAAAGAGTAAATTTAATCATTTACATCAAGCAACATCGAGCCCAAAAAGGTTGCAAAAACAGTAATAAGGAAGAAAGGCGAATGAATTAACCATGGTTTTGGACGGCAGCATGGACAGTGTAGCCTCTATGCAAGAGTTGTTGCACAAGGGCCGAGCCAAGGCGGCCGGAGGCATCCATTACGCAAACTGTCTTTGAATTTTGGTTGAAAGAAGCCGGAGCCATGGTAGCTAGATAGGACACGTGGAGGAGAAGTAGCTAGCTAGCTATATAGCTCCAAGGTGACGAAGAAAACTGAATGATGTGTATTTGTATTTATAAGAGAAAGTGAGAAACAAACGAAAAGTAAAAGAAAAAGAGCATTGAAAGAGTGTGGTTAGAAGATGGTTGGGAAGGTGGTGGTTAGAGAAAAGGAGAGTACCGGAAGATTGGCAGTCTCAATGGGTGTCATAATCCCCACGAAAGAAGATTAGTTTGATGGCAACAGGTATATACGTGCAATTAAAGCCCGCCAGGATAAGCTCAAATGGTCTATTTGTTTGATTAATACTACGAGATGGACCGGTGGAATACTCACTTAACCAATTAATAAATGATTCTTGCTTATAGAATCGTGTCATCATAATTTACCAGATAGGCACGAAGGACAAAATTCTCTTTATCTTATTTGAAATAAATACTATTTATTTTATATATGATTAGGATTTAAAATTAATATATCTAATAATGTATATAATATTATTTATTTAATTTTTTAAAATACGTGTCAATATTAACACCAAGGCTACGTTTGGCAAGAGTTATTGGTTATTACTGTTCATGACTTTTCTAAACTAAAAAAAACATTCCACTTTATATATCAATAACCACTTTTAACATTTTTTTAATTTTTACAGATCTTAAAAAAAAATTGCCCTCAATTTTACGAAATAGTAAAATAATTATAATATTAAAAAAATCTCTCCCATCAAACAAATAAAATAAATATATAATATTGATGTAATCCATACAGAAAAATTTAGATAAATATTATAGCAATTTTCGTCCTTCGGTTGACTAGTAAGGAGCCTGGCAACCTTCAACTATTATGTTATCATACATCACTATTAAGTCAATATACATCATTTATTCCTCTCATCATCACAAGTGTGGTCCATGTAGAGACCCATAAGTATTTCATTGTTCCTAAACATCGTACCAAATAAGTACATTTCACAGTTGACACTTTTCGATATCATCTTAAGCATTTTAAAGCTCATTCGTATGTATTGTGTATTTATTAGGGGCAACACAGATTCTAATTTGTCATTGGATATTATATCAGCATAGAAGGTTGATAGAATATTGCACGTTGAAGCACTACTGTTATCGTGGCTTTTCAAACTTTCCTTTCAATAAGCTTGATGAGCATTTAATGCTTCCGTAGACCAATTATTTTTGCTATTTTTCTTTCCTTGCTATGCCAGCATTTTCTTATCCTTAGCATGGCTAGTAATACAAGAAGTAGGGTTGATAATTATGAGAGAGTGGGGCATAGACAATGACAGTGCATGCATTGACAAATGCTAGCTAACCCAGTTGACGTATAAAGTTATAACTGAAGAGAGAAGGGCAGGACTACGTTTAAGAGGTCAACCTTCTTGTCCCCTTATAGAAATTTGCAATTAGGTTTTTTTTTTTTTTTTTAAATGGTAATTTTCATACTTTTACACACCCTTCTTGTATGCATTTTTCAATTTATAGTGGATTCCATGACATATATATGCAAAAAAAGAAATGTTATATATTATATTTTTATTTTATAAGGTTTGACATGACAACTTAAATCAATTTTTAATTTTTTTTTAATTAATTTTAATTTAAAGGTTGGTTGAAATTGATGACGTGAGATAAATTCATTTGATAATGCTCTTTAGTTTGTTTTTTTTATTTTTTAGCAAATTAACTAAAAGTATTAACAAACAACTTCAAATTAGCACAATTTTTTTTATTTTTTTTGGTTATTATGAATGGTCAGTTAAACTTTGGGTTTACAACACTCGAGTAAACTGAAACCCTGCTTTAACAGCATCACATTACAACTTAAAACACCAAAACAAATCTATGATACAACTCAACAACAATAGAACTTAAGAAACCAGAAACTACTTTAAAAAAGAAAAAAGAGAAAAAAAGAAACCAGAAACTAGAATATGGACACTTAGCAGCAAAACAATACAGCTCAAGACAGCAACAATACACTCAAACAACAAATCCTGCATACCAAGGAATCCATCCAGAAGGTCCAATTCATACGAAAAAGGATCCTCTCCATTTCCTTTGAAATGGAGAGGATCCGGATCCAATTCATACACAACTCAATATTTTCTCTACTT
>FXXK01000423.1:67447-106288 GCA_900184695.1 Betula pendula
AGAGAGAATCTCCATTTCAAAGGAAATGGAGAGTGTCCAAGTTAGGCCATTTCGCATGGCAAAATTGTAATAAAATTTTTTTTATTACAATTTTGCCATGCGAAATGGCCTAAACCGGACACTCTCCATTTCCTTTGAAATGGAGAGGATCCGGATCCAATTCATACACAACTCAATATTTTCTCTACTTATTAAGAGGAATGGAATCAGAATTTTTTATCTGGATGAGCCAAAGTTTGAATGAAGGGTTAAACCTATTTTTGATAAAGGTTAAACCTAATTTTTAAACTTAAAAATACATATATATTTAACTTTTTTTTAAAAAAAAATATTGAAAACTAAGGAGGGTCTACACATTAGAAGCAATCCGAGTTCAAATTTCCCATCTAATCTTTTGAAAAATCTTGTCTTCAGATAGTAAATTAATGATTCCTATGTCTTATATTGTTCCTTAATTTCCTTCCAAAATATAAACCGAAGAGCCCAAGCATAGCCTAAGCAAAACAGCCCCCAACCCTTTGCCCTTCCATTCCTTAACCCCTCTAACAACAATTTCATCCCATACGGTTGGTGGATCTCTAATGGGACACCTATTAACAGCAGCCACACAAATTCTTTTGGAGAAACTACAATTGAAAAACAAATGAAATCTATCTTCAATGCAATCTCTACAAATAGGATCCAGCTTGGGAGCTTGGAGCACCCAAGCCAAATCCCTACAAAAATACACAAAGGACATTAATTTCCATTATAAATCCAGCTAAGCAACCGAGCACATATAAAGGAGATGGTGAGGTTTTTGGTTCGTTGCTTTAATGTCCCCACTGCCGTAATGCTCTTTACGTTACAGTTATTGCATGTCTTCTAGGTACTTCTAGAACTTATTCATCTGTAATGTAAAATATTAGGTTGGAAATTTGTCCGGTGTAATACAATTTTTATAAAAAATACAAAAATTATTAAATGTCATGTCAACATTATTCAGATTATGATATGTTTCATTCATAATAAAAAAAAATTATAAATATATAAAAAATATAAATAAATAAAATTTATAAATTGATTTTACATTTTTTTCTCAATTTTTATTATAAGGTTATTTATAAACTGATGTGGCAATTTATAATTAATGAAATTGGCTTGATTAGTGTAAATTGGCTTGAGTCCTACTGATTCCCTGGTGGAGTTTAGTCACGCTTTATAAGAATTACATGTTCTAAGTACATATGTCAGTTTAATAGTTTGGATTAAAAGAAAATCTTCCCATTCAGTTTGAAATAAACTTTGTCCTCGTATCACTCTACCTACTAAAATATGGTATGTCTCCATTCAAGAACAATTTTATTTTTGTTTAAATTGTGAAATAGGTGGGATTTGAGATGTGATATTTTATTTGTAATTATTTGAAGGTTCTAGCTTGTTTGAATTTTATATTTATGTGAAAAATAAGTAAAAATATCTCCATATACTTCACCCTTGCTAATTAGTACCCATTTTATGAATAACATTTTACCAATTAACCAACCAACAAAACTATTTGCTATAAATAACTTCGAAATCTATGAATATTAACTAATATGACTAACATTGAACTTCGTTGAATAATTGAAAAATGAAATTTTGTCCACCACCGATCCGAATTTCTTAGAATTAGATTATTCGAATTTTACAAAAATTTAAACCGCTTAAAAAAGAAGGCTGTAAGGCCCATTTATTTTGAACATGTTCAGTTAGTGAAATTCGGATAGCCCATTTCTAGGCATATCAATCCGGATCAGATACAGGACGGGCCCAATGGCCCAATGGCCCAATTGTCCATCTCTCAGTCTCTCTGCTTTGATAGTATATATAAAACTTTTGTTTTTGTTTTTTTGTTTTTTGTAATATACAGAAAACATATAGGTTCAGGTAGTGGGTGTGAGTGTTTTTGATTTAGTTCATTGGCATCCCTAATCAATCGTGAACGAAAGAGAGAAGGATGATGAGGAACATAGTCCTCAAGAGATTCCTCCAAAGCTCCAGCTCTCTCACTCGCTCCCCCACCTCAAGATCCAACCCTTTTCTCCTCTCCTCCCGATGTGTCAGTCTCTCTCTCTCTCATATTATATGGACTTTTTTTTTCTATTTCATTTGATGCTGGAAATGTTGTTTTTCTTCTTCTTGTTCTTCTTTTTGGCGTTTTTTTTTTTGGTTCAAGATTTCATGTGGGAGCTGAAACTTGGACGTGTTTAGTGATTCTTTTTATGATTTGGATGATTATCTTTGGTTTTTAGATTGTGGGTGTGGCAGACTGAGCTGTATTTTAACAATTCTAAACTTTGGTTGGATTGATGCGAGTGGCATTTTTTGGAAATGTGAGTTTAGGGTGTTGTAATTTGGACCGAAATTCGGATTATCATTCTTTGCATTTGATTGTAATGAAAATTTGTTCATGTGAAAACATTGGCATGGAGAAGGAAGCTGAGGAATTACAGTTTTTCAGAATACGACATGAGTAATGAAGGGGGTTATGTAGCCAAGTGGCTGCAGAGGTTAGACTGAGACACATAAGGAGGAGGTAAAAGGGTCTCGTGGAGTGGTTTTCTGGAAAAAAATAAAGAGATCATCAATGTTTTGGAAGGGTTTAAGGAAGTGGATAGGTTTTTATATGGGGAACTGGAGATGGTTGACTTTTCAACAAAATGTTTGGTGTGAGGGTTTCATTGAATTTTCTTCCCTAGATTGTTGAAGTGAAGAATGGGTTGGTGGTGTATCGTTTCTGTGGAAGCAAAGATATGCATTTAAATCCCTTTCTTCGAAAAGGCTGCAGCATCTGGAGTTGAAGTTGGTTGTGATATTATTTGAGGAGCCTTGTCCTCTTAGAGTGGCCACTGGCCAGGGAAGAGGAAAAGAGTGTTAAGCTTTAATGACAGTTTTTATTTTTTTATTTTTTACCCCCAGTGCATGCTCAAGCAATGGTAGGATTTTTGTTCTGCTGGTTTTGCTTTCCATGTTGGCCAATCTTTTTGAGGACTGTGGTTGAAACTCACATCTCATATGCATATATGCCCTCTAGTAACAATTAACATTCAATATCTAGTATTTTTCTACTCATATTAGATACTTTCATATCTAGCTGAGTTCTTGATAAATCAATACTGGTATGTCTTAGTGTTAGCTAAATTGGAAGATGAAAATTGACTGTCAAATGGCTGATGTGGATGATATCTCGGCTGAGACATCATTGTTTTCATGAAAATTTGTATATTGCTTGACTAATACGAGGAGGTATTGGGTTATATGTTCATCATTGCCAAAGATTTTGAACCATATTATCAAGTA
The DNA here is from genome assembly GCA_900184695.1 of Betula pendula. Classification (NCBI taxonomy): domain Eukaryota; kingdom Viridiplantae; phylum Streptophyta; class Magnoliopsida; order Fagales; family Betulaceae; genus Betula; species Betula pendula. The sequence continues at coordinate 70,769 of FXXK01000423.1, forward strand.
ATTAGAACAAACAGAATGCAAAAGCTTGCAAATGTCTTTTTTTCACTCTTTTTTTTTGGACATATGCTTATTTAACTCTCCTAGTGATAAGCTTTAATGATTTTCTTGTACATTTCTCTTCCCCTTCTTATGCGGTCCTATTGTATACTTCCTGTGTGTCAAGGCTGCGCTTTTGCGCTTTTAATATAATTTATCTTATTTATCAAAAAAAAAAAATTGTTTATAACCCAACAAAAAAAAAAACGCAAGTGCTTCTAATTTTATTAGAACACTCAACTAATTTTTTAATTTTCAATCCTTCATCTAATTATCCAGGTTGTGAAGTTGTTGTCAATTATGTTTTCTGCTGTATTATGTCCATATTATGATGGTTTCTCCTCTTGTTACCTTCTGAGCCATGTGTCATCATGAGTTTCTATTTTTACATTCTAAGATGATATTGGGCATAAGTTTCTTGGGAATTTACTTCTGCAACATGTGGATGTGTTTGATATATCTTTGATGTGGAGAAGATTAGATCTAATAACTAGACTTAAACATAAGTGTGGTGTCGCACATTTTTGGTTGACGTCTTGATATTCTTATAACATATGTCTTTCATTTTCATTGTGTTACCAAACATAAATGGACTAGTCTTCATCTGAAATTATCACCATTGTCCCCCCCTAGTTAGGGGTCCTTTTGTATACTTCCTGTGTACTTAGGGGCGCCTTACGCTTTAATAAAATTGACTTTTACTTATCAAAAAAAAAATTAACACCATTGTTGGAGTTTTGCAGTATGCAGTTTCTGCCCCGCTTGCTGAGGATGAAGCTGAAACAGTAGTATTTCCAAGGTGATGCCTTACTTGATGACTGAAAAATATCATTGAAACTTTGCTGAAATTAGCCCTGAGTTTGTAGTTTTTGACAAGTGGGATATTCTGTGTGCATGTGTGAACCCATGTGTAATAGACCGATCATCTATGAATATATTATTTGTCTGGAACTCCTGGTTGACGACAAACCTAATTCAATATAATTGCTCTTACAACTGTCATTGAATCCTCATCTTTTACATTATGATGAGCTTATGCAATCAAGCTGGCTAAGATGGAATTTTGCAGGGCAGATCAATTTTTGCTAATATAATTGAATATTTGGAGGCCTGACCATAGTCCCTAATGTGTTGCTAATGGCAGAGATTCCATCTTTCAGATAACATTAGTTTGTTTGGTTAGGTATTGCCACTTGTAAGGTTTGGTAGCGCTCACCCCTCAAGTTGGTATGCATGGGAATGCACAATTTTTTCATTTTGGTTTCCTGAAGAACCTTTGAGAATATTTCCTGAAGACCCAAAAATAAATTGGAACCACATTTGTGCATGGAAGAAAGATTAATAATCAGAAATGCTGTAGAACAAGATTGTTCCCCTCTTTAGATGCTTAGAGGAAAGTCAAGATGTTTGATCATGTATCACTCTACTGCAGTGACACTAATACTTGTGTTTGAAAGAGATTTGAATATTTGGAAGTGGGGGGATGTAGGAAATTAGTGAAGTATCTTGAGGAGGTCATAATAGAATATTCTTACAAATTCTTAGGCTTCATCATTTTTTTTTTCATTTTTTTTTTCATTTTTTATGAATAATAATTTGTTGAAAGAATATACTTCCTGTATACTATGGTTACGTTTCTCTACGCTTTTAATGAATTTGAATTATTTATAAAAAAAATTATTGAAAGAAAAAGGCAAAGCCTTTTTACACAAAAAGTATACAGGAGAGGCAAACACTTTACAAGCATCTAAAATCTGAAAAGGAAACAAGATCTAAAAGACTTGAACTTTGTTGACATGTACGTCTTTGGCTTTTTAGTTTAAGACGTGTTAGACTTTTGGCTATGAGATTTTATTTGCATGTAGTGCACATAAATTGTAAGGTAGCGACCTTTATATGATGTAAACACTGTCAGATGTGCTTTGAAAGTGGTGGGAATTGCATTCTTTTTATATGTTGCTCAAACTTTCTTAAATGCAGGGAGGGCCCTGGATTTTCTTATGGTCTTAACTGGGCTTTAGCTGGCAAAGGTGTTATTGTGAAGGACAAAGCTTTTCGAAACTTGGAATCTTCTGAACTACAACAAAGGGGTGCAACCATTGCAGGTAGAGTTAATCACATTCATTTATAATATTATTTATTTTTTTCCTACCTATTGATAACTCTAATTTACCCTGTTTTTTTCTTGTTAGAGTCCTTGTCAGGACTTCCAGTTCATGTTAGAGGAAGTACTGTTGGAGGAGCTTCAGAACTTTCCAAGGCACAATTTGGCAAACTTTTGAAACAGGCATGTTTTAGCTTTTGGCTTTGATATCCTCTTCTTTCTTGGCTCTCTCTATTATTAAGTTTATGCTGTTCTATTTATATGACATGGACATAACTTTAAAGAATATCAAGTACTTATATAAATTTGATAAAATGTGAGATTTTTTTCCCCCCAATTTTACTAGATGCATATTATGCAATTTTTTCCAAGGTGTTTATGTTGTTTTATATACATGACATGGACATAATTTTGAAGAATATTTGTTCCTTCTAACTAGATGTTTTCTCTTGTATACTTCATGTGTACCTGGGGGCATCTTACGCTTTTAATATATATCGATTACATTTTTTTTTTTTTTTGAAGAATATCAAGAATTGTTTGAATGTGAAGAATAATGTTTTAGTTGACTTAATGGACATTATACAAATCTTTTTGCATGGCCTGAAACTTCCAACCTTGAAAAGAACATTTCTGGGAGAGTTTTCAACTTCAGTTCTTCTTTGAGTATTTATAATAATGTCCACAAAGGAATATCCCAGTTCGAAACTCTCTCTCTCTCACACATAGAGAGGAGGGAGGAGGAGGAGGAGGAGGTGGTGGTGGATACCAAGGCTTGATTTTTCTATGTTTGTCATAGTTACTTTGTGATAATTGCATTTATCTGGTGAATGCAATTATCTACGTTTGTCATATTTACTTATCAAAAAAATAATTCCATTTATCTGGCTGAATGCCCGAGAATATTGCATCTGATGTGAACAATAAGTTGGGTTCATTTATGCATGATCATTCTTTATTACTAAAGCACCACAAAGCGCAATTTCCTTGCAGAAAGTTTCTGGTTTTTTACTCTTCTATCTAGTCAGTCACTAGTGATTTAGCCATAGAGATTCCATGGTTCTTCCTAAGTTTTGTTCCTCTATGTGGTACTTTCTATTTAAATATATGTAATCTAGCCCCATTTTCACCATCCTGGTTGTCTGAGTTGACCATGTGTAGAAACCTGTTTTCTTCTTATTATCTTGTTACTTGTTACAACAGTGCTCAATGTTTATTTTGTTTATCAAATATTACATGGTTTTATCAGGTTACAAATCACATATCATCCATCTCAAATGTTTTTGTTCATGATGGGACTATTGGTTCATCACCAAAATGTGATGCAAAAGTTCGTGTAATAAGTGATAGTCCTTCTGCAGTATTATCACTTTCAAATGTTTTTTGGAAGACACCAACACGTGCAGTTTCACACGATTCTTGTCCTTTGACTGTCTATGTTGCTACATCTATAAGGTACTCTTTGCCAGTTTTTATTCATATTTTATTATGTTATACTTGCTCTCAGTGATTGGTTTTGTAATGCAAAATGTCTGATCTTGCTTCGTGAGTGCTTGGCTGTGCCTAGGCTAACCTATGCAACTAGAGATAGTGGGGATTTACATTTTATTGATTTAAGTACTTCGAAAGTAATTTGGGTGCTTGCCTCAACTCACTTATTGGTTGAAGGAATGCTTGATGCTTCTCAGGTTGTTGGGCTAATGACTTAATTTTTTTTTTTTTGATGAATAATAATTTATTGAGAGGAAAGGCAAAGCCCTTGTACACGAAAAGTATACCAGAGATACAACCACCCTAAGGCTAATGACTTAATATGAAAATGCAGTTGTTTTGGAATGTGGAATTAGAACTTCTAAATTGGCTAGAGATACATTTGATCGCATAACATTTCAACCTTGCCTTATTTTCTATATTGAGATTATTTTGGTTTTTGACCACTCAGCTTTTGTGGATTTCTTGAAATCCATCGTTAACTTATCAAAAAATGCTTACCAATTGTGTTATTCCAATTTTGACTTTTGACCATGCAGCCCAGCGGCGGGGGACAATATTGGTCTGGGATCTCAAGGAAATAAGGGATTTGTAGCTGCTGATATTGAGCGATCATCACTCATTTTATGTGGTAAAGCATTCTCAGATACAAATGGAATTAAAGAAGCACTAGCTGCCTTGTCTGGACCTATCATATCTTCACGGGGAGGCCTTCCTCTACCTGCCAGGTGATGCTCTTCAATCTTTACACATTGTTATAATTCTAGTTTGTATGCAATTTTTTATTTACATCTGGAGTTGCAAATTTCAGGCTCCTAGTATTGGGTGATTCTGTGATTCTTTTATTTGCTCCTGAAGAAACCATTCAGAGCTGCGCAGATTCCTTGGTTTCTGCAGATGCAGGTGTAATTCTTTCTTCTGAAGGTGTTGCACCATATTTTCAAAGTGGAAAATCTGATGGCTTGGATTTATTCAAATTGCCAGCTACTGTTGTCCTTGCATCTTCTGATAGGTAACAAAACCACGTAAAGGTTGTTTGGTCCCTTTACTCAATGATATGTTTAGAAATATGGCCTTCTCTATGGCTCTTCTGTCCCAAGTGATTCTTGCCTCATGCATAGGTACCTAGGTAGTGTGCTGTTGATTGGACGGTTAGGTTGTTTTTAATGTGACTCTTGAATTTTGTTGTTTTCCAAGAATTGTTTTTCAAGAAATTTATTATGAGCCAAAAAGCAAGCATGTATTTATACTGAATAAAACTAAAAACTTTATTTGAGACTGTCTCAATAACTTCTTGGGTAATTATGGTGAAATGACACACTATCTGTGATTTCTTCATCTTTTTTCTCTCTTTTTCGACTTATATTTGATAGCTAGAATAAAAAATGAGCTAGACACAGGGACATAGCCCTTCTACATACCCATTAAAGCTCCATGCTGCTGAAAAAAGGCTGAGATTCAATCCCAGATCTCTTATGCAACCATCTAGAGAAGCTTCCAGAATTTTTATTTCATAAGATTATCTTCCCTGGTACAATTTTAAAATGCGGATGACATGGAAATTCTCTGTAAAATGATGTTATGTTGTCTTCTGACCAAATGATGGTTACCTAAACCCCACAATTCCGAACACCTTTGATGGGTTGAAACTATGAGCTCCACCTTTTAAAGGTGGAGATATTCTGTATATGAGAAAGCCTGTTTTCATCATTGATCTATATCTCTTCAGAAGAAATGATCATAAAATACCTAGCTTTAACTTGGTAAGTCGAAGTAAGGGATTTTGGAACTATTGCTTGAGAAGTAAGTTGATCCTCCTTTAGTCATAATGATGATCATTCTAATTGGATCAGGGGTGGCCTAGCAGGGGGTTACCCTTATTTGGTAATCGGAACGAGAGGGGGGAAGAGAAAAGAAATGTATGGCTAATTGTAGAAGAGAAATAACACATGCATGGTGATTTTGTCTGTCAAAGGTTTGAGTAAAGTGAGGATAAAACAGATGAATAGGTCTAACCCTTTATACATTTGGAGGGACGAATATTTGATTTTAATGGCTTTGTTCTATTTGGCTTTTTTATTTTTTTAGCCAAAATAAAGGAGTTGGATATTTCCTCTGTGCCAGGGCTGCGCTTTTGCGCTTTTAATGTAATCTTTCTTATTTATAAAAAAGAATAAAGGAGTTGGAGAATTAGTTTATGGTCATGTCTTTGTGTTGTCTTTAGAGGGAGAGAAATAATAGAACTTTTGAGAATCAAGAAAGGATTTTAGAGGAGCTTAAGTCTTTTTTTTTTTTATTCTCTTTTTTCTTGGACATCTGTTTATTTAGCTACCTTAGTGCTTAGTTTTAATGACTTTTTTATACTTTTCTCTTTTCTTAATTAGGCATGTTTCTTGTATACTTCCTATGTACTAGGGTTGCGCTTTGCGCTTTTAATGATAATTTACTAATAAAAAAAAAAAGTTTATGGTCAAGTCGTTTGGTGATTATTTTGTCTTTATATCTTGTCTCTTAAACTTCTTCTTTGCAATGTTCTCTTTTCTCCAAATATTTTGTAAAATTTTTAGGACTAAGTGGATATGAAATTCATGTGTTACTTTCTTTCATGTTATTCCTTTTTCCTACTACAATTTGGTCTGTGTAACATGTTCCTTTCTGTTGAAGCAGTTCCGGAGTTATCCCTTCTGTCTCAAGGCTCTCTCCTGGCCAAGCAGCTTATCATTTCCTAGCAGGCTATCAAAATGGAAAGTTCACACCTGCATACAGCAAGGGTCCTTCATCTATTGATCCGTTGGAACTTGCAAAGGCTTTTCTGTCCAAGGTCACATCTTAAACTTTTTCATTAGTGCAGACATTATATTGTCCAATTTAGATCAATTATCGTTTTTTATGTTATGTTGATCAGGACTAATTTGTCTTTTACAATGTTGCTGCAGTTGCAAGAGAACCAAATCTCATCCTTCCTGATTAATGTCAACGAGGGAGAAAAAAGCATAACGGGTAAGTAAAAGAAGCAGGATGAGTTGAACTATCTTATGGATAGGAGCCACCCTTTTAATAGAGTTTTTCAATTTTGAGTAGCTATCTGATTAACTCTGTAAATGACAGTTCCTTTTTTTTTCTTCATATCCTTTCCTCCCCAGACATGAGAATTGATTGTTAAGTGGTTAGTTTTTTAGTTTTTTTAGTTTTTTTCCCTCAGCTGCCTCCTTTGGGCAAAGTACAGCTGAATCTTCTTGTTGTGGGAGGGGAAGGATATAATATTCCGTTATATTATAGTTAGAGTAATGCTATTTAGTAGACTGTTATATGACTTCTATACAACTAAGATGACATGGTAGTGAAAATTAGCCTTTAAATCAACAAGGGCTTGTAAAAAAAAATTAAGGGTTGATTTTCACTGTCACGTCATCTCCAAGGCGGAGCGTCCCCAAGCCATAAGGTTGTTCCTAAAAAAAAAAAAACAATCGCTTAAAATCACAAGTTTTTTAATAAAATAGACCATTAAAAATTAATTTTCTCCCCCAATTTTATTATTATTTTTTATTTTTTTATTTTTATAAGTTTGGTGCCCTAACAGAAAAAGTTCTGGTTCCGCCATTGGTCATTTCAATAATATGACAGTCGTATAACAGTCTACTAAATAACATTATAACATTTATTTTATAGTTATGTGCAATGCTTCAGAAGTTGTATTAGAGTCTAACTTTTCATCTTTTTGATTGTTGCAAGACTTCACCAGGGTATTAGACATTTTTTGTGGTTTTAAAGTTCTATATATGCAGTCTGTTCCCTTATGTGGTTGTTGTACTGCCCTCACTGAAACAGTTGAAACAGAAAGAGATACACCCCAACCTGGGAATATGGCTTCTGAAAGCTTTTATCCAGCACTTCATTACCTTGGACATATCATGTTTCTCTTGCCCTTCTAATACATATAAATATGAGTACATAATGACATCGTTACTGTAAAACAAATAAAGTCCCTGCCTCTTATCCTCTTTTGTTTTCCAACTGAGCCAAGTCTCTGGTAATCCATTCTACTTTAATTTTGTCATTTAGCATAAACATTTTTCACAATGTGGTATCATTTGCCGAATTTTCAGGCAAGGGTCTTGTTAAGTTGGTGGAGTCAACTCTGTCCAAGAACATCCCTGTATTTCAAGCAAAAGGTAGCTCTTTGATCTTTTTTTTTTTCCCCTGCCTTTTAATTGTCACGGAAATTGTACCTGGCGGATTAACTTATAATATCTTTTGAAGGTGGAGATCTTCAAGGAAAGTACAAGAGCTTTTTATCAGGCAAATTTCAAGAACTACCTGAGGAATTCTCATTCTGAGAAATTTAAATCCTTTTGTCTTTGTATCGCTTGTTTTTGTCCTCAGGACCCCAAAGTAAGCTCTTTTTCATGAAGCTATACCTCTAATCATATGTATGATTTTTGCTTCCTCACATAGTGTCTGGTGTCGAGTACCAGAGGCTGAAATAAATTATCCTGTTGTATATCTTCTGACTTGTATTGGTTCCCTTTTTTCCCAAGTTTAGTGAAAGGACTTTCTGGACTTTTATTCAAGGATATGATTATTTTGGTTGGAATTCAGAACATAAACGACACTTGAGACTTTCATGTGACTGTTGCAACTAGAGATACTTAATACACTTTCTGATCAAATGGGATGAGGGATGAACTGACAAGAAGTTAGAGCTGTTTCCATGGAGTTCTCCATTCATGAGGATTGCTCCCCCTGGAACTTGCTCACAAATTATGGAGCTCGCTTTGTAATTTGTTTGGTGTTAATTGGGTTATGCATATAAGGGTGAGTTGTTAAAAAGTTGGGGAGGATAAGTGGGGCGTCCTAACATTTTAGAAGTTTGGAGGTGGGCTCTTTTATGTTTAATGTGATGTATTTGGAGAAAGCGGAATGCATATAGTTTGAGGATACAGAGACTTTGGTGGTGGAGTTGAAAAATATTATATTCAATTCCTTTTACACATGATAGAAGCTTATAATAGTTTGTTTCTTTTTCTTTTTATATTTTAAGTTTTTCTAACTTTATTAACCTTTGTTCGTCTTTTTCTATTGAATAGGAGATTTTTAGTATACTTTTTGTGCGTCCTTAAATTACTTATGAAAAAAAAAAAATTATTTGTGTACAGGTATATCTAAATGACTCTACTTAAAACTTTGTTTGAAAAAAACTCTTTTCACTAACGTGAAGATTATTTTTGTCCACTTCTCGCCCATTAGCCAAGTAATTTTCCTCGGTGAAAAATTAGGTTTACAACACAAGTGACTAAGTGAGACTCATTTTATCAGCACATGGACAAACAACTTGACTTCATATTTATGGCTCCACGTTTTTTTATAATGGATGCTGGTATCAGAAGAATCACGGTATGGCATAACTACAACTTGGAGAGCATTTTATATTGAATCAATTTTTTATGTTTTTTTTTTTAATTTTGATGTTTACTAGGTCAAAAAGGTCTGAAGTCTAAAAACAGAATGTCCCGTTTGCAATCCAGTTGAAAACCATTCAAAGAGGATTTTTACAGAATGGCTCGATTGCAAAATTCGGTTGAGTTGTCGGTGCTTCTCCCATGGTTGGATCATAAGGGGTAGAACCTGGTGCTAGCAAATATGATGGTGCCCTCGGAGTTTGAAGCTATAGTTGCGCCAACATAGAAGTTCTCTGTAATGGTAATATCCAAAGTTAGCTTAGATTGTCATGAAGGAGGAGAGGATGGGTGCAGGTGTGGAATTCCATGCCTTGAGGTGCTCATTACTAATTGTTTTAACCTTACGGGCAATTTGAAGAGCATCTAAATTGATGTTTTCATGAACGACTTTGTTCCTAGCGCGCCAAATAATGTCTAGGGCATTGGAGGCAACCCAAAAAAAAAACCAAAAAAACCTAGAAATAATGGACTCACTAACCCCATTATTAAGCATGTTTGAGATTGCATTGAGAAATATAACTTTTGTATAATAATAATAAATAAATAAATAAATAAAGCATTTTAATTTTTTTACCAAATAAATTCATTTTTGCTTGGCACAGCTTTTTTTTGATAAAGTAAGAAGAATATAAATTTTTTTATAGAAAAGTGATTTTTTTTTTTGTTTTTTAGTGAATTTTTTATTTGAATAGTAATAAAAAGTTAGTAACGTAATATCAAAAGTAAAAAAATTGTTAAAAAGTGATTGATAGAATATTAAAAGTGGTGTTGATTTTGAGGAAGAAAAAAAAGGGAAAAGGGTAAAGGATTAACAAATATAAGAGGTGTTTGGCAAACGTTTTTCTTTTTTTTTTTTTTTCTACCGTAATACGGTGCACAGTAACAAGACCTGAAAATGGTAGTTTTTTCGTAAAATCTTGAAAGTTGAATTTTTTTTTTGTCAAAAATACCCTTGCCTTCCTACCTGGTACTGATTGTGGCCTTGCATTTTTTGGTCAGAAAAAATGGATGCAGGGGCATTTTTGACCAAAAAAATTCAACTTTCAAAATTTCTCAAAAAAGCCACCCTTTTCTTTTTTTTTTTCCTGTGCACCGTCAATATGATGTACAGTAAAAAAAATCAAAAAAACGTTTGTCAAACACCCTTATAGCCTCTTATTCTTTCACTCCTTAACCCATTAACTGCACAAATGGGTCCGACCCACCAAGAAACCTACATCTCTTTATTCCCACCAATTGAACCCAAATAGGCTCACTTTTCACTGCAACATGACTTGAGCTCCATTCCCTTGTAACTCCGTAATCAAACTGTCCCCCCAACCATCCGTCCCCGCTATATACGACACCCTCCACCTTATCTTATGCCGGTCAACCCCTTATCCTCTCTTCCCACCCCCGAGCTCCATTAGGAGAGCTCTGTTTCCTCCTCCCCATCACTCCCCAATTCTCTGACCTACCCCTCCTATCACCTTGCTTAGTGAAACAAACACCCCCTTTAAGCCCTAACCCCTCCCCATTGCCCCTTTTCACAAGTTCTCGGAAAAAAGACCTCTCCCTACCCGCACACACTCCCATCACAGGCACGTTCAGTTGGAGAGACTCCATCAAGTACATGCTTTTGCTTTCTTTACTATTATTTTATTCAAAAAAAAAAGCTTTATATTTTCTCTCCTTTTCTCTTAATATTTATTTGAAAAAATATTTAAATGATATAAGAAAATAATAAAAAAAGTTATTGTGCAATTTATTTAAATAAATAAGCAAAAAATAGTTGATTTTTAAATTTAGGAAAAACTTCATAAAGGCTTTTTAAACTTTCACGCGATTTGAAAAACCCAAAATCTTTGATTTTTTTCAGTTTCACTCCTCGAACTTTCAATTTCTATCAGAAAACTCTATTCCGTCTGTTTTTACCGTTGAAATTTTTTGAAATTTTCAAAATACCCTGTATTTTAAACAAAAAAAATTATAAAAAAAAATTTAAACCCTAAAATGATGGGTATTTTGAAAATTTTAAAAAATTTTAACGGTGAAAATAGACGGAGAAGGGTTTTGTGATAAAAATTGGAAGTTCGAATGGTGAAATTGAGAAAAATCAAAGATTGAGAGGGTTTTTCAAATCGCGTGAAAGTTCAGAGGACCTTTATGAAGTTTTTCCTTAAATTTATGAAAAATTTAATAAATGCTGCTGCTAATGCCGTAAGTCTAAAACATTTAATTTTAATTGAAAATAAAAATTATATTACATAAAAAATATTTCCCCAAAAAAAACAAAAACTTGTAAATAACACTACAATATCAAGATAGTGAAAGAATTAGAGCCCGTTTGAAATAGGGTTTGGAAGCTTAAAAATTACTCTCACTCGTCAAGTAGAATTTTTCGTCAAACCCTTGAACCCTAGCTTGCTTAAAGTCTGGTTTGTGGTTCGCCCCGTAGACCCCTTAAACCCTAACTTCCTCGGCTATATACCCTTAAACCCTAATCTCTCTCTCCCTGTCTTTTCTGTTATGGCTTCCCTAGCGTTGAAGAAAAACTACCGCTGCGTGCCGTCGCTGCAACAGTTCTACACGGGCGGGCCCTTCGTGGTGGCATCGGACGGCTCGTTCATCGCGTGCGCATGCAACGAGTCGATCAGGGTCGTTGATTCGTCCGACGCCTCGATACGGTCGACGATCGACACCGACTCGGACGCCCCCTCGGCCTTGGCGCTTAGCCCCGACGACAAGTTGCTCTTCTCCGCCAGCAAAAGTCTCCAGATTAGGGTCTGGGACATGTCCACCCTCAAGTGCGTGCGCTCTTGGAAGGTAAATGCTTTTGAATTTGGGCTCTCTTTGGTTTGCTTCGAACAAATAGAAGAGAAAGAAAGTGAATGGGTATTTTAACTGTAGAGAGAAACTTTTGTGAGTGATATATGTTATGCTTTTGTCTTTGAAGGTAGTTTGGTTGAAAATTTAATGTGGATACTGTTTGGTTGCTGAGAGAGAGAGACAGGGAGGTGAAAATCGTTTTTTTTTTCCCTGAGATATGGGAGGAAGAAATATTAGTGAATACTTTTTCGTATCTGTTGTGAAACCAGGGTTTATTTGCTTGCTGAGAAACGGAGGAAAACATTTTGAGGACTTGAGCCAAAAATAGATTATTTGGGCTAAATTTAATGGATGAAATGAAATGGACAAATCTGTTGTTGCGGAGTAAATGAAGAAATATTTTGGAGTAACATTTTTTTGGTTGAATAGAAACTTAAAATTATTGAGTCAGGTTAGATTAGGGATGAACAAGTCTGAATTGTGCTGTCTGGCTTTTGAGGGAAAAAAAGGTAGTGAAACTAGGGTTGGTTTCCTTGCTGAGAAAATGAGGCAATTTGTTTTGGTTCAAAGGAAAGGAGGAAGATTAAGGAGTAGTAATGTATTGGCTTTGTTAATAAAGGAAATTTTTCCTTGACTAGGTAGAGTTAATTGAACTGTGATTTGTTTGGTTGTGGAGAAAGCAAAAGTGGAATTAGGGCTCTTCTGCTTGTTGAGAACTGATGGAAGAATATTTAGCTTTTAGCAGTGATTTTCAGCTGATTATACGAGAAATGAGAAGTATCAGTAGTTGGTTTTCAGCATCTTATATATAGTTGTATGTACCTGTTTTTCTGGGTTATGACTGATGTTTGTTTTTGGCATTGAGTAGGGCCATGAAAGTCCAGTGAAGGGTATGGCTTGCCACTTGTCTGGAGGATTGCTTGCAACTGCAGGAACTGATAGGAAAGTCCTTGTTTGGGATGTTGATGGTGGCTTTTGCACTCATTTCTTCAAGGGCCACACAGGGGTGGTTTCCTGTATTATGTTCCATCCTGATCCGAATAAATCACTAGTAAGTTCCAACTTAAAATGCAATTAAACTCTATTTTACGGGCCAACAATGTTTTGGAGGTGATATTTGTAGATTATTTGTGCCATCTTTGTTTCGCACATTACACTTCAAAATTATATTGCTTGCTTCATGCTTCTTATGTCCGTGCTTAAGTTTAAAGTATACCATAAGTGGACAGTTGGATAGAATATTAAAGGCACGTTATTTTTTGGTGGAATTTGACACCATAAATTTAAAAGTACTAGGGTTTCCAATGTTGGGATCTTTATGCTAAAGTCTTGGAATTTATAAAATTAACAATGTTAGCACTATAAAACAACATATACAATTGTGTTCTTCACAATGAATCTCCAGCTATGGCTTATCAAAGTCCTCTTATTTTTCTGTTTCCAAGGTCTTTCAAGCATTGTAAAATGTATCTTTTAAATTGCGCATGGTGCCTTGGATCTCATATTCTCACATACTAGAAGGAAGATTTTTGGAAACTGAAAATCCTTTTTGTGATCTAGAGCTCTTCCTTGTTTGAAAAACCTGAGAAAATATTCATGGAAACATCACTTGTAAAGCCCTGCCCAGGTATTATAGCATTTTCAGGCTGAGAATGTTCTTACGTGGTGGGTTTATCTTTGTACTCTATAGATTTGATATCCTTTTTTTTTTTTAATAAGTAATTCATTTAATTGAAAAGCGTAAAGAGGAGGGCAACCCTCAAAAGATGTATACAAAGATTGTCCCCACTAAAGGCTAAAAAGAAGAGCAAAAATTCACAAATTCCTAAAGGTTAGAAAAATAAGAAATATTGTATGCCCCTGTCTAATTAAAGACTGAGTTGACCAAAATTTTCTTGAGCTATTCCTTCGACTTCTCACGATCTTCAAAATATCTTACATTTTGCTCTCTTCATATGGTCCACATTAAGTACAATGGGGCTATCCTTCACACATCTAGAACTAAACGACTACCCACCTGACCTCACCAACAATGTAACAGCTGTATTACCTTTTCAGGCATAGCCCATTTGACTTTGATGATGGTAAAGATCGCACTCTGTAAGTCTCTTGCCACTTGCAATGAAGAAGAAGATGATCTATAGATTATTTACTACTTTTACACATGCAACGCCACTCCACTATTATTACTCTTCTCTTTTTTAGATTATCCAAAGTCATGATCTTACCAAGAGGTGCCGTCCACACTAAAAAGCTCACCCTCAAAGGTACTTAAAACTTTCCAAATACTCTTCTAAGGAAAAGAAAAAAGCCCCTGAAGTAGATAACTTGTGAAAAATGACCGCACCTCAAACTTCTTCCTCTTTGAAGGAATTCAACAAATACAATCCTCCCCACCTTGTCTTCGTCTAAGAGAATACAACACTCCAAAAAATGAAAGCACCACATCTACCTCCCAATCCTGTACAGCTTGTAAAAAAGATACATTCCACTGAATAACACCATTAGAAACCTGCATATTGTCCAAAACCCACACCTCCTTACATCTCTTAATACTAAATTACTCTGGGAAGGCTTCCTTTAGTGGATGATCCTCACACCAAACATTATGCCAGAATCTAATCTTAGAATCATTTCCCACTTCAAATCTGATTAATATCGAGAAAGTTCCACACCCCCTCCTAATATGTTTCCACACTCCAACACCAAAAGGCCCCTCAACTTCCTTTAGTATACCACCCTTTGTTCAAACAACCATATTTTGCTTCCACTACCAAACCCTATAACACGTCCCTTTCCGTAGTAAACCACCATAACCATTTACCCAACATTGCTTGATTAAATTTAGGTTTCTAATCCCCAAACCACCATACTGCATAGGAGAGTATATCTTTGACCATTTAACTAGATAGAATTTAAACTCCTTATTGATACCACCCGATAAAAAATCTCTTTGAAGTTTCTCTGTCCTGTTCACCACACCCAAAGGAATATGAAACAAAGATAAATAATATGTGGGTAAAGTAGACTAAGTACTTTTGATCAACGTCAACCTCCCTCCCTTAGACAAATATAGCCTCTTCCAACCTGCCAACCTCCTTTCCATTTTTTTGACAATACCATTCCATATAGAAGTTGACTTGTATGGAGCCCCCAACGGAAGACTCAAATATTTCATTGGTAAGTGAGCCACCCTACACCCAAAAATACTTGCCAAACTTTCTATATCATCCACCTCACCAATTGGAATGTTCTCTGACTTCAACAAGTTAATCTTTTATCTCGATACCGCTTCAAAACATAATTTTAATCTTTACACGTTATATATTTAGATGTCTGCACATCATAGTTTACTTGTTGCTAATTTTGCAGATTTTTTTGACTTTTTGTCATTCTTTTTCATTAAATTAGGGGTTCTCTTGTATACTTCCTGTGTATTAGGGTTGCGCCCTTGCGTTTTATTTATATGATACTATACTATTACTTATACAAAAAAAAAAAGAAAAAAAAGACATCTCAAATTATGAATATGTTCACCATTTGCCTTGCAAAAGATCAAAGTATAATCTGCAAACAACAAATGCGACACGACCATTCCTGCATTATTTCTCGATCTCATTGAAAAACCAAACTACAAGACCCCTGTCTATTGTGGCCGCCATCATCCTACTTAGAGCCACCATAACTACTACAAAAAGTAAAGGAGATAGAAGATCCCCTTGTCTTAAACCCTGAGTGCTACTAAAGAAACCAAAAGGGGCTCCATTTAAAACAGAATAGCGAATTCTAGAAATATAAAAGGCTATGCAAGCTCTCCATTCCCCCCCCCAAAGCCACTTCTTTGGAACAAATTTAACTAAAACTCCCAATTCACATGATCATAAGCATTTTTTAGATCCAGCTTACGTAGTAAGCCTGGTACCTTAGATCTGAATCGACTATCAATGCACTCTTTTGCAATCAAAACCAAATCCAAAATCTGTTTCCCCTTAATAAACACATTCTTTGACTTTAATATGATCTTCTCCAACACATGTTTTAATATGTTCGTTAGCACCTTAGATATTATTTTGTACACAGCACCCACTAGACTGATAGGGCGAAAGTCCTTAAGATCCACCTCACCTGCTTTCTTTGGAATAAGAGTTATGAATGTTGCATTAATACTTTTCTCAAAACTCCCTTTGCTATGAAATTCTCTAAATATTGCCATAATATCCTCGTTAAGAACTTCCCAACATGTTTTAACAAAACCTAACGAAAAACCATGGGCCCCGGGGCCTTGTCTCCATTCAGTGCTTTAACCACCTCAAATTCCTCACTCTCCTCAAAGTCTCTTTCCAACCTAGAACCCTCCTGTTCACCAATGGAGTTAAAGGATTTAGAGACTGGATTATTCCTTATTGGTGTAGACTTTGCCAGTCTTGAGCTGATGTGACACTGTGTCATGGTGTTGCTTATGGCGCACTGAAAACCTTCCAATTGAACTAATAGTTTCAGGAAGCTTAATTTTGTTATTATACAGAAAATTTAATATATAGTTAACTGATTAGAATAACTGGGGCCTTTTGGGTTTCTATATGAATATGAATACTACTGCTCTCTTAATTTTTGTATGGAGTCTTGAGAGGTGGTTTGTGCCTTATTTACATTGAAGATGAGATAGGCTTTCATCTCAAATTTGTATGGTATTTGTATCATTTACATTTATTGTGTAACTTGTATCTACATTTTAAGGGATTTATGTATTTCCCATTGTTTGAGTGTGTGCAAGTGGCATGTGTGATTGATATGCCCTTTGTTCTCTGCAAGTTGTGCAGTTTCTGCACATTGCACGGAACAAAAGGGACAAAACAGTAGTTATGTTGAGGATTTAAACAAGTATCATTCTAGAAGAAACAATGATGACTGATTCATAGCTTCTTGATCTACTCCCATTCAAGGAAAATGCTATATTTTTTCTTCCTCCTATTCCTTTCAATCATTTATTCTTCTCAATTGCATTTTTAGTTGCATTTTCAACTGATCGTTCTGACTGGTGTTTATAGCTTTTCTCCGGAAGTGATGATGCAACAGTACGAGTCTGGGATCTTGTACATAAGAAGTGTGTTGCAACGTTTAAAAAACACGATTCAGCAGTAACTTCTATGGCTGTATCTGAAGATGGACGGATTTTGCTCACTGCTGGAAGAGATAAGGCAGGGATCAACTTTCTCTGATTTTTGCTTAGAGATGTGGTTATCTTAATATATTTACTCTTATTGGATGATATGTAAATGCATTTTCTCATATTCCAATTTTGTGCATTTGCTTTCCCTTTAATGTACTCTTATTGGATGATATGTAATGCATTAGCTTATGCTTCAATTTTATGAATTTGCTTTCCCTTTAATTTAATTAATGTGGCCCTTTTATCTATTTCAAGTCAGTGACATTGGACGCAACAAAATCCAACCAAAATGAGCCAACCTACGTGAAAATAGTGTTTTAGAAGGGTCTCATTGAATTGTTTTGGTAGAGTTTGGAGGTCATGGATTAAAGATTGATTACCGCCTCTTCTGAAGCTTTATGTTAGATGAACCCCCTCTCTTCTTGGTCATATTTTTCCTTCCATAAAATGCATTTCTTGTGTAAGTTCTCAGGCAGGTTGAATTATTTAAGCTATCATCTGGGCTAATTTGGGTCAGAACTCACTTTTTCTAATTTTAACATTGATTGCCTATTCTATGCATGTGAGGGGGTTTCATTTTGATATTGGACCAGACCAAGCGAAGTTGCCCCTAGTTTTCTTCCATGCTTAATGTGGAAAGGGTGCTCATGTGGGAATTGAACTCATAGTACAGTTAATCAAAGTCATGAACTGAGGATTGTGGAGAGTGGATTGGTATGTACTGTTGAATGTAGAGCGTATTTACATAATGTTTCCTCCTTTTTTTTTCTTTTTTTTTTGGAAAAAGGAGTGCCTTGGTCTGTGTTGATAAGTTTTCATGACAAATGCAAAAAAATGATGACGAGGGAATGGAGCGGCAGTTGCTTCCCTTGGCATATTGATTGTGTCCACACAGTTAATGTTGATATTATGTGGCTATCCAACTTCTAATTTTTTTGGCCCCCCAACACACACACACAAAAGGAAGAATGCATTACCTGAGATGGCCAATTGCGTCTATGTTTCAGGCCCCTTTGCAGTGTCTTCCAACCGAAAAAGTGCTGAATTCTTGGTCCTTCCCCAACCAGTTTATAAAACACTAATTTCTTTGATTCGTGGAAAAGATTGATCATCTTTTTTATTTTTATTTTTTATTTTATGTTTATCCCTTCCCATATTCTTCAATGTATTTGCTAATGATTGTTTCCTACGGTATAGTGCATTTTCAATTGATTTTCCAACTATATCAACATCTTCTTGATGTGTTTTGGTTTTTTCTTACAGCATAGGCATTTTGTTTTATGACTAGATTGTTGTAGTTTATATCACAGGCAAATTTGAGTATGTTTATGTCAAGATGCTGAAATGTGCTTTGGTATATGTTGTGTTAGAATATATATACATTTAAGTGTTGCTTCTAATTCAGTGTAGTTGGTCGAGCATATAGTTTCAGCTCAAAAATGATGTATAGGATTATTGCAGGTTGTACACTTGTGGGACCTTCATGATTATGGTTTCAAAAAGACTGTACTTACATATGAGGTACTCGAAGCTATGAGTGTAATTCGTTCTGGGAGCCTTTTTGCTTCATGCGTGGCTTCATTCTATCAGCAAAGTGGGAAGAAAACAAGTGGGTCATCAGCAATTCATTTTATCACAGTTGGTGAACGTGGGATTATAAGAATATGGAACTCTGAAAGGTGAGAGGGTGTTTTCCTAGTATTTTGTACGTTTGGTTAAATGGTTGGGAGGCCAATGGGCCTCTCTATTTTTCATCCTTGGTTAAATTTAGAATGAACGGCAGTTTGAGTCTATTTATGTTACTTTTCTTTGAACAGTGCAGCTTGCTTGTTTGAGCAAAAGTCATCTGATGTTACTGTCAACTCAGACATGAGTAGGGGTTTCACGTCTGCAGTTATGTTACCGTCAGATCAAGGGTTGCTTTGTGTGACTGCTGATCAGCAGTTTCTTTTCTATGTCCCAGTAGAACACTCTGAAGAGATATTTAAACTAACCTTAAGCAGAAGACTTGTAGGATACAATGAAGAGATTGTGGATATGAAGTTTTTAGGTGAAGAGGAACAATTTCTTGCTGTTGCTACAAACCTTGAACAGGTAATTTTCAGTAGATTCGTATCATTTTCAGCATTTTATGTACTGGTAGCTTGCAGTTGAGGACCTAACCGCTGATAATAGCTGAAAAAGTTGACATGATCATTCAATGTTATCATTGTTTCTTTTTTGACGTTTTCCCGGTTTTGATGTTAGAAAAAAAGGCATTTGAATGATATCATCCTAAATACTTTGATCTCAATTAACTCTGGCAACAAATATCTTCCAGCCTCCCAGGGGAGGTTTATTTGTGTGTCAGTGCAGCCTCTTTGTGCACGGCATGTATCCATATGTCCTGGATGACCATTCTTCCACTATGAGGTCCTAGAGTATTTGCAAACTCTGAAAACTGGTTTCACTAATTGTAAGGAGTTATTCTTGTGCATGTTTATACCTTTTTACAAGATTTGTAACAAGTGTCTTTTTTACCATCATTGATTACCTTTCATTTTCATATACGTTTGTGTTGAAATCTCGTGTTTTCATGAGAAGTTACATTTATATTTGGATGAATGTAGTGTACATGTAAAAGGATAAGCTACCGTATGATCATTAATTGAATTGAAAATGTATTCGTGGTGTCCTCAAGACATAAGCTGGGCCAGATAGCTTGGATGTGGTCGCAATGTCCTGTAGGCTGGGCATAATCATCTAGATACTCAGGAATCTATCTGTGTTACTGAAGAAATGTGATTTCAGGTTTGAAATTTGGTTCCTAACATGTATCTTAATTTGGACACATGCAGGTACGAGTGTATGACCTAGCAGCCAGGTCATGTTCTTATGTATTGGCTGGTCATACTGAAACTGTTCTATGCATTGACACCTGTGTATCAACTTCTGGAAGAACACTAATTGTAACAGGAAGTAAGGACAACAGTGTAAGTTCTATTTTCTTCTTCTGCACTCAAGGCAGCTGTGGTAGACTTGCTTTGATTTCCTCTACTTGTGTAGCTTGCAAGTAAAACTAAAATGGAAGCCATAAGCTGAGCTTAAATGGCTTGTCCTCTCCTTGTAGGAACAGGATGGAGGAAGTGCTAGGTTTAGGACCAACTGGGTGCATAACTTACCAATCAAAAAGGGGGAAAAAGATGAAGTTAAATAGTAAATTTGAAATATGGCTGTTATGGGGAAAATCAGTTATTTTGTCTCTTCATAATATTTTTTTGTGATGAATAGTAATAATTTATTTAAGGAAAAGGCAAAGCCTTTGTACATGAAAAGTGGACAGAAATTACCTACAAACTGGTTTGTAGCTAATTGCTACAAACCAGTTTGTAGCTAATTTCTGTCCATGAAAAGTATACAAGAGAGACTATCACCTTTAAAAGTGTTTGAAATCTAAAAAGTTTACAAGATATAAGAGATTCGAAAAGTATACAAGAAAGATTACCACCCTAAAAAAAGGTCTCTTCAATGATATTGTTCAATGATACTCTCTTGCTTTCTCTCTCTCTCATACATGCGCAAAAATAGACTAGACATACACACTTACTCAGAGAGATGGTTTATATGTTATGTGAAGTGTTTTTGGATCTCTAATTCCATTCTCAATATAGGTTAGGTTGTGGGAATCAGAAAGCGGATGTTGCATTGGAGTTGGTGTAGGTCATACGAAAGCTGTTGGAGCCATTGCTTTCTCAAAGAAGCGGAAAGACTTCTTTGTCAGTGGTAGTAGGTGAGTGCTTACATAACAATCCTTTTACCAAGAAAATCCTTCTGTCTATTATTTGATGTTTACCTTGAGTGCTCTGGATTTGGTTTTCTCATGTTGATGCTTTCTATTGCATGAATCATTCCTCTAGTGGTCAAAGACGGAACTAAGATATTTCTATGTGGGGCACATGTAATTCTAAAATTAAATATAAAATAATATTTTCTAATGATTGATTTATGATTAAACCTTCAAATGCTTGTGCAAAAACATGCTTTACATAAATTATAAAATGTATCTAGTATATGAGATAATTAAAGAGATAGATGCTTTACATTAATTATTTGATTTTATTAAGGGTATTTTCATTAGTTGGAGGGGAGACATTGATAATTGTTTAGTAGTTTGGGGAGACATTGTCAATTAAGTGTTAGTTTGAAAGACTTTTCCCAATTTATTTTTTGTCTTTGTTTTTGTTTTTTATACTTATATTTATAATTTTCTTTTTTGATATTATTTTACTAAAAAGAACGTGTCGCCTTCTGATTGGGTATGACATGGCAACACTATTAGAAATTTAACAGAATGATTTATTTGATAACAATTGAAACCTTAGGGAGTTGATCGATAAAATTTAAACCTTACGAGTGATTTCACAAAAAGTCATACCTTAGGGACCTCCGAAGCATTTTTCCCTTTTT
The DNA here is from genome assembly GCA_900184695.1 of Betula pendula. Classification (NCBI taxonomy): domain Eukaryota; kingdom Viridiplantae; phylum Streptophyta; class Magnoliopsida; order Fagales; family Betulaceae; genus Betula; species Betula pendula. The sequence continues at coordinate 92,283 of FXXK01000423.1, forward strand.
TTTTATTTCAAGAACTTTGGTGGGTGGGATTTTTTTGTAAAATTTTTGGGTTTTTGTTTTCAAAATTTTAGGGGTCTTCCCCCCCCCCCCCCCCCCCTCCTCTCTCCCCCAACACCCTCTGCCACCATCTATGCTTTGGGTGGTAAGTATGCTTTAGGATGGGAGTACTTACAGTTAGGGCGATTTAGCTAATTAGATCAGTAGAAAATGGAAATGCTGGGTCATGATGTCATTCTTTATGGTAAGTGCTTTATAGGAAAAGAAACCGTCAGTTGTTGTATAATATACAGGTCCACCACTTCACCACATGCTCTTCATAGTCCTGGTAATTGTATTAATTCCTGGTAGCAGGGCTGGGCGATAAATATTGGGCTCTGCCATCGTTGCCTGTGATTATTCAATTCATAAATTCCTCTTACCCCTCCTGCACTCTTGCTCCCTTCACCAAACAAGAGATAGGGTGACTGAGAATTCTTGTCAATGTAAACGTAGCATGCATAGCCTGATCTCAACCCAGGGAAAAAGATAAGTATGTTTAAAAGGGTTTTCAATTTAAGGTTGATACTTGTGTTTATCATGAACAAAATGAAGTAAAATTGATGGAGTCATCATATTCATTTTGACAAATATGCCTAGAAGTTCCCACTAAGAAAAAAATTTAACGGCTGGTCACAGTATTATTTTTGCATAACCCCTCCCTATAGAAGTGTTGTATATTGGCTAAGATAAAAACAAGCTTATCTCAAAATGTTCTCTATAATATCTTCTTTTTTTTTTTTAATCATTTTTTTTGAGTACCTAAGATGATAGAGCTGCAGAAGTAATCTGGTGACCTTCACTATTTTCATGATTGCAACTGAATGCATTTGTGTGCTGGAGACGTTTTTGTGGCTTTTTTTACCTTTTTTCGACAGTGTTATCCCCCCCCCCCCTTCAACCGACTATTGATGGTCATGTTGTTCAGGTTGAATTGAAGGGTATTTTGAGGGTCATGCCCTTATCTACGTCCCCTGCTTTGGGAATCCAAATAGGATTGAAGGGTCTCAAGACGGTCATGCCCCTTCCTGTCCCCTGTTGGTTTGTAGTTTGTTCTGTTTACGGAACTTTGATGGGCCAGATCATTTATTTGACCAATTCCCAACTGTTCTTAGGATGCCATTGTTGCCTTTTTTTTTTCTTGTAATTTCCCCTTTTCCCCTCCCCCACATTGAATAGAATAAAAAATAAATAAATAACACTTGAATAAATATGTATGCATCCTGAATCTTGTGTTTTGCTAAAGTTGACCTTATTCCTATCTGTTCTCCTGTTGCTTTTTATTGGAGTTTCTCTTACTTGGTCATTCTCAAATTCCTAAATTGTCTGTTCTCCTTTGCTTTGACATGCCATTGAATACCATGCGGATCCTCTGTAGATATTTAGCCACTCATAATCGTTCAATGCAACAAAACCGTATACGTGTAAAATGGTGCTTGTAATTGACACTAAACCCCCTCCAACCCAATATTTCTATATGACTATTTTGTCTCTCTTCTTAACCTATATTTTTGTTTTGTTAGGGATCTTACTCTTAAAGTGTGGAGTTTGGAGAGTCTCTTAGATGAGGTGGTACAGCCTCTTAATTTGAAAGCAAAAGCAGTGGTAGCGGCTCATGCTAAGGATATCAATTCTCTAGCTATTTCACCAAATGATAGTTTAGTCTGCAGTGGTTCTCAGGTTTGTAATTTTTGAGGCAAAGCTTTTCAGCTTCTGTTTTATTTTTTTTCATTTTTTTTTGTTGCTGAGAAAGCAGAAATGCAATAGGCATTACCTTCCTGAAGTTATTTTGTATTTGTGGATAAGATTGCTTCATTAGTTTTATTTGCTGAATCTCTATTTTTTTTGTGTTGATTAGGATAAAACTGCTTGTGTTTGGAGCCTTCCAGATCTGGTAAAAGTAGTTGAGCTTCAAGGGCATACACGGGGGATTTGGTCAGTAGAGTTTTCTCCTGTTGATCAATGTGTCATAACAGCATCTGGTGATACAACGATAAGGATATGGGATATTTCTGATGGTTCATGCTTGAAAAAAATTAAGGGGCATTCGTCTAGTGTATTAAGAGCATCCTTTCTTACTCGTGGGACCCAATTTGTTTCTTGCGGTAACGTGGCTGAAAGTTACCTATTTCACTTTATCTACTGTTCAGATGACATTTATGATCGGCTAAATAATTGTTTTCAGATGCTGATGGTCTGGTAAAGCTATGGAGTGTAAAAACCGAGGAGTGCATTGCTACGTATGATAAGCATGAGGACAAGGTGCTGAGCCATCTATAAATAATTGTCACTCTTTCTAACAAAATTCTTCTCAGTTATCTCCTCTTGATTATGTAGACTATATTGGATCTTATAGGTCATCACATCTGTAGATCTATCATCTATGTATTATGCAAAAAGTGTCTAACCAAACATGTTACATGGTTAAGTAGTTGCACACAAGTGAGAAGGAAGCTGAAGCCTTGTCTTCTGCTATTTTGTATGTTCGAGCATTTTTGTTGCTGATGGTCACTCTTCTGCATTTATCACAATTGGTTGACCTGGATTATATATCTTTTAATGTACAGTGAATTCTAGGATTGAGATCTTAGCAGGAATTTTTCCCAGATGAGTGGCTACACTTGAGTAGTCTACAAAGGGGGACAGCAGCATCTGTTTTCTTAGTCTCAATCTGTCTCTTTTCTAGTCGTCTGGGTTAGTCAACCTTAGTGTCTAGTTTATAAGAAAGCACACCTGTCAGTTACTTATAGTTGTCTTATGGAAATGCAAGTTAGGTCGGCTTCTATATGCCAAACCAAAATATCGAGGTAAATAAAAAATTGATTTCACATCGATGTCCATGGAGAGACTGGAGCTCTTGGCAAGGAGATGTTTCATTTCCATGATTCTTTAAAGTGCCCAGCAGAAAAGAAAATGGTACAAGGTTCTGTCCATTAGTTCGATGGGTTTAAGCCTTTCTGGGGTTCTAGTTAGATGTCGGTTTATCTGTAGTATAACTGTCAGCAATAGCACTGAGCAGAAAGTTTTTCAGTTATATGACAAGTTATCATCTTTTATGTGAATGCCTGGAAAAATAAAAAAGAACAAGGGATAGTTGAAGAGTTCTTTTGTTGTACCAACCTGGCAGGTGAGTGTTGCTAGTACTGTTAAACTATTAATTGGTGTAATTTGAGGCAATGACCCTTCACAAATTTCTTCTGACAATTGGATTATTTTCTTTACCCAATTTGCGCCGTCCATGCACAGACCTAGTTATTTACCTTTTGAAATCAGCTTGAAACCTTCACTATACCATTTTGATCATATTTATGCTAGTTTTGTTTTAAAGTCATGACCCTTTTTTTTTTCTTTGGAATAAGACTTTTTAATTCATGAGCTAAATTATATATCTCTGCATCTTATTTCCCAGCGAATGTGATTTATTGGCAATTCACAATGCATTCCCACCATAGCCTTTTTTTTTTTTTTTTCTTTTCTTTTCTTTTGGTCGTCTGCGTGTGTGTGTTTATTTCTCTCTCTCTGTTCCGATTTTGCTTGCCCTTTTCTTTTGCTTACAGGATTTAGTGATTTACCCTGCAGGTTTGGGCCTTGGCTATTGGGAAGAAGTCAGAAATGCTTGCTACCGGTGGCAGGGATGCTGTTCTCAATTTGTGGTATGATTGTACTGCTGATGATAAAGAGGATGCGTTCCGTAAAGAAGTGAGTTGTCTCACCTGTATTTTTGATACCTGACCCAAACCAGACTGCAAAATTGAAGTTGCCTTTGCTTATATTTCGTCTTTCAGAGGGTTCCACTTAGGATTGTGAATAAGCCGTATCTCTATTCTCTATCAAAAGTTACTTGTATCATTTTTCTCTGTACAATATTCTTCAGTAGCCTTTGGTTAATGTACGTAAAATATTAGATTCGTTAGTCTTTGATTTTTGTTTGGACTCTGTAACTATCATTATCTCCTGATCTTAATGTGTCAATCTTTTTATTTGCTGCCGTCAAGAAAGGTATGCTAAATTCTTGCTGTTGCTGATTGCTCAGTACATTGGATAGTATCTAGATGACTTGCATAGCCAACACATAATCTATCCTAAATCAAAACTTGAACCTGTTTCAAGTGTAGCAGTATGAACATTTATGTGAAGTGTGGTCTAGGAAACTTGTAGAATTTAAGATGGTGGTGTATCAAGTTTAGTTGATTAAGTGTGTAGATGACGTGTATTTGGATCCTTTTTTTCTAATATATTCATGCATTTCGACCAAATCTTATATCATTGTCATAGAACTTGTCGCTTATACTTAGATGTTTATACAGGAAGAAGGGGTTCTGAAAGGTCAAGAATTAGAAAATGCTGTATCAGATGCTGACTACACTAAAGCAATCCAAATTGCATTTGAACTTCGCAGGCCTCACAAACATTTTGAGTTGTTTGCTGAACTTTGCAGGTTAGGGACGTGCTTTTTTTTTTTTTCCCTTTCTCTCTATGGTCTCTAGATTTCTTATCTGAGTCCTCTGCAGGAAGAGAGAGGCTGACGCACATATACATAAAGCCCTTGTTGCTCTTGGCACAGAAGAGTTTCATCTACTGTTTGAATATGTTCGAGAGTGGAATACAAAGCCAAAACTCTGTCATATCGCACAATCCGTGCTTTTCGGAGTTTTAAACATTCTTCCTCCAACAGAGATTATTGAGGTGGTTGTCTTACTAAGTATTCCTGTTCTGGCTCTTTAAAGTTAATGAAGAAAGCATTTCATAGGATTATGGCTCAATAAATTGAGGTAACCAAAGAAATAAGTCTATAAATTTGGAAATCTAGGCTTCCAGACACCAGCAGGGTTTGAGGGGTCCTCATTTCTGGTATCCAAAAATCTTGAATACAAAATCTTGATAGATGATAGATGTTAGTGACCAGCAGGTCTGGGATTTCTATCATCCATATGACAAATTCCCCCCCTTAGGCTCCCCCTTTTATTGTCCTCTCTCTCTCTCTTGGTTTTTCTTGTTTTCCTTTATTTTGTTGGTTGTATTTGCTCAAGAAGAAGGAAAAAAAAACTATTAGTTTTTGTGGATATTACTTGCTGTTTCAATAGGACTTGTACCTGAAACTTTACGGTTGTTTTTGAGGGCTATAACACCAAATTGTTCATAAAATAATTTGTGAAGTTCTTGTGCTGAAGACGGGAGAGGATCTACCCTCTCTCTTTCTCTATCCTTCCCACACTAGGGGATGGCACAGTGGCAGAGTTGTGGCAGTTTATTATTCTACTTGTTTCTGTGAAAAATGAGATGAATAGAAATTCATGCAAAGCGTATCATCCTTATATTCTGCATTGTGTTTATTCTTTGATGCCATGATTTTTCAGATGAAAGGCATAAAGGAACTTCTTGAAGGTCTTTTCCCATATTCTCAAAGGCACTTCAGCAGGATAGACAGGCTTGTAAGAAGCTTATTTTTGTTGGACTATACTCTGGCAGGAATGTCAGTTATTGAACCAGAAATTGATGCGAACGAGAGGAAAGTTGAGTCTTTGATGCATTCTGATGTCAAGAATGGGGATGGGGTGCTTTTGACGGAAAATGCTGATGCGGAGCAAAAAAATAATTCCGAAGATCTGAAGGCGGCATCGAAGAAACGGAAATCAAAGAAATCTAAAGTCAGTCCAAGTAAGAAGGCTAGGAGTGTGGCATACACGAAGGTTGAAGCTATTTCATTGTAGGCATGACACATCTCAGATTTGCTTTCACCCTGTTCTTGTATTTACTGAATTTTGGTCTTAGATTCCTTCCCCAAGTTCAAGCCAATCAGTGTAAAAATATGAGCCTTCATTCTTTCTTCTTTCTTTCTCTTGTTTAAACTTAATCAATCCCTATTTCTTTTTTTTTTTTTTGGTGAGCTAATTATGAATATATGAACTCTTGACACTCTGAAGCATTTTTGGCGTGCTGCAAAACTATGACAGAAATTTAATTTTTGTTCTTTTTCCCCCCTGTTTTTATGAGACAGACTTTTCTACTTGCTTTAAATCTTTATGTGCTTACCTTTTCTATTTTTCATTGTATGATTTGTTCATTTCTTAATTATTTGTTTAACTCTGGAATATCACCAAAAAAACAACTATTGGATTTACATTATAATATTAGAGTTCTCCAAAAGGAACGGGCTCTGAAATCTTATAGTTTCTGTTAAAAAAAAAATTTATATCTTTGCAAAAATAACATTACTTATGAAAAAAGTAATATGATGTATTCCCAAACGTAAAGAAAAAAAAGGATCAGATAATAATTTATTTATTTTTCTTGTGCAAGCACATATTCAGTGTCCACTGTTGACTAGTGTTCTTTTCTTGGCTTTTCTTTGCTCTCGGGTACACCTATGAGGCTATGTGTAACCATACAACAATGAACAATCTGCGTGCTAACCTCTCGGGTATTTTTGTTAGTGTATACGAGTATTGTTAATTGTTTTTTTGTTTGAAAAAGAATTTTGATGTGATATAAAAGTAGGAATTATTATTTTTAGTAGAGTTAACATTTAAAAAAGTGTTTTTTGTGAGGTAACTCACAAAAATACAAATAAAAAATTAAAATTAAAAAAGGTGTCTCGGCCACAATCAAAAGAGGAGGGAGGAGAGAGGTGGTGACTACGCTGGTGGTGGTGGCTGGGTGTCCACCACTCCCTTTGCATCACTCTTTTTCTTTCATCTTTTTGAAATAATAAGATAAATAGTTGTATATGTGCAAAAGTTAAAAAAACTTGTTTTGTTGAAATATTCTTACAAAAAGGTTTGAAAAATGTTTTATATCGGAGTCGTTTCATAATAATTTTGAGAAAAATGTCTGTTTTTCTGTTGAAAAAATTAGGATAGTCTCTATTTCAGATACGCCAATATTTTATTTTATTACATTTAATCATATAAATGATTTTAAAATTTCAAATAATATTATATATACTAATAAATTTATAAAAATATGATCTTAACAACCATCTCCACCACTACACTTAAACGGATTCCCGTCAGGAAACATGGCGTCAGGAGAAAGCATTCATTACGAGCTCTCTCATAACTGTCTCCATCTCTTATTGTAGGATACGTTACTCGCTGAAAACGTGTTAATGGTTTTTCCCTCTTGTTTTTCTCACTTCCCAAACAGAAATGTCCAATCCATCTCCAAGGTACCGCATAGGCTATGCTCTTTCCCCCAAGAAGGAGCAAACCTTCATTACGAGCTCTCTCATTACCCACGCCAGCCAGCAAGGCGTTGATCTCATCCGAATCGACCCCACCAAGCCCTTGACCCAGCAGGGACCCTTCGATTGCATCGTCCACAAACTCTACAACCCCGACTGGACCCACCAGCTCCACCAACTGTCGCTGCACCACCCAAACGTCGTCGTAATCGACCCCCCTGAGGCCATCGAGCGGCTCCACAATCGGGTCTCCATGCTCGAGGTTGTGAACCAGTTGAGGAACGAGACATTCTGGGTTCCAAACCAGAGAGTGGTGTACGACCCGGAGGCTCTGAGGGGTGCGGATGCGATTCGGGAGCTGGGCCTTAGGCTCCCAGTGATAGCAAAGCAGGTCTCGGCCGACGGCGGCGCGAGGTCGCACGAGATGTGTTTGGTGTTAAGCCTCAACGGGCTGAGCAAGCTGGAAACGCCGATTGTGCTGCAAGAGTTCGTGAACCACGGCGGGGTGGTCTTCAAGGTGTACGTGGTGGGAGACCACGTCAAGTGCGTGAACCGCAGGTCGTTGCCGGATATACCCGAAGAGAAGCTGAATGATAATACGACGGAGGGGTTGTTGTTGTTCTCGCAGATATCGAATTCGGCGAGAAATGAGGAAGAGGGAGAGGATTCGTGTTCTGGGTCTGGTGCGGAGAAGGCAGAAACGCCACCGTTTGAGCTGGTGGTGGAGTTGGCGAGGGGGTTGAGGGAGGCCATGGGGCTTCGGCTTTTCAACTTTGATTTGATTAGAGATGGTAGAGACGGGAATGGTCGGTACCTTGTGATTGACATCAATTACTTTCCCGGGTACGCCAAAATGCCCTCCTATGAGTCGGTTATGGTTGATTTTTTCCGAGATGTTGTGGACGAGAGGAGGAACAAGACTAGTGGGTTGGAGGAAGAACATCAAGAGGTGAGACGTGGTGGGTAACATTGAAGAGAAGAGCTTGTGAGCAATGCATGCATGCTGTCCGATGGGTTTGCTCGGATTGTGGTATTGTGTGCCATTTCCGTATCATTGACTGAATTCGCCAATAGAGGTACAGAGTGAGTACTTAAAAGAAATCAAATTTCAAGGAATGTGTTTTGCCAAATAGGTTTGGATACTTTGCACTCTCACTGCTTTAGCTTGCAAAACTTTTAGGGCCTTGAATGTTTCCATTTATTTTTTCTTGCATTCATGTAGGTGCATCGGTTCATTAATCTAAAATTGATATGTTTTTAGTTCCCTTGATACCTGCTTTTAGTCTTCCTTTTGCTACTTATTCAACTGAAGTGCTTCATTAATTTATTCTGTATATTTGCTTCAGTTGATCTGGTTTGCTTGAATAAATAGGTGATGAAAAATCTATTTCTATGTTAGCATGAATGAGTTCTGTTCCGCTTCTTTTGTGAATTGCAGTTTATGTACTGTAAATCAACTTGGGCTGCATATCAATTTCAAAAGGATTACTGCTTCTTTTTCTTTTTTCTTTTTTTCTTTTTTTCTGAGCAAAGGATTATTGCTTGTAGTGGATAAATAAAGTTTAAGAAGAATCTTTCCCATAGAAAGGACTCCAAAACTTTTACGTTATGTTTGGTACGCGGAATGACTATTCATTGGAATAGCTCTTATTAAGAAAGGAATGAGTGTAGTGAATTAGTATTATAATAGCTATTCTTATAGCCATATGGAATGGTTATTCCTTCAATTGAAGGAAATTTAAGAGGAATAACTATTCCTTCAATTGAATGAATAGCCATTCTTTCATAGCCATCAGAATGGCTATTTCAAGGCTAATGCACTATACTCATTCTATTCTTAATAAAGATTATTCCTTAGAATAGCCATTCTGCGTACCAAACATGTCATTAGAGAAAATTATATTTACCGCCTCTAATTATCTTTTATTTTTTGGCAATGTTCCCCTAATCTACCATTGAAGTTGCCCCTCATTGCAACCTTTTGTTACCCTTTGAAAGGAGACATTGCAACCTCAATGGTAAATTGAGGGAACATTGCAAAAAGAACAGTAATTAGAAAGGGGGTAAATGTAATTAACCCAAACTTTTATTTGCTTTGACCTTTGTTCACCACTATTTCAGAATCCAGTACAGCATCTAAAATAGCAAAAGTTAATCATCTTTTGCAATATGCATGCTAAGTGATGGGCATCTTTAAATAAATTTCAAAAAAGGAAAAAGAAACACTAGATCAGGTGCTCCTTATAAAGGCTAAGAACCTTACAACAGGCTATAGCTTTGTTGGGATTGATTCTAATTGAGGTAGTGTATGGGATGCATCTAATCTATCTATGGAACCACAATCTCTGCTAGCAGCTTTGCACTCTAGTAAAGTTTTGGTAGTACTCGAATTGAAAAAAGCAAATATGCGATATTATCACATTTCTGGGAAGGATTTGGCTTAGGTGTTATGAAAAAAAACTACAGCGTATTTTTTGTAGTTTTTTCAATGGTCCAAATCTAATTTCACTACTGTCCTTATGTGCTCCGCCACAGTCAAAGTGTAATTGTTCAATACCCATTTTGATTCTTCTATCCTTTGATTCTTTTGGTCTCTGGAGGAAAACTGTATATATCAGCAGTGCCATCATTCATATCAACTGAATATGCTACTGAGGAACTCCTTGAAATTAGTTTTACAAAATCAAATAGACTGGATCGCTAATCAGTTAATAGTTTGATGCTGAAGGGTGGATCTTTAAATGAAGCAATTTGTTTAGAAAAGTTCAAATAATCTAACGAGGAACAGTATTTTAAAAAGAAAAAGAGAAATAAAGAGAGTTCCAAGAAAAATGTAGTCACTTCACTTTGATTATGTCAAAGTGTAAATTATAATTTTTTTTTGTTATATATCTCTATTGGATGTCAATTTTCAAAGTAAAACCTTATCCTTCTCTCTTTGTCCTATGCTGTAAGCCTGTAACTAAACAATGGAGGTATACCTATTTATCCTCCCATTATTTATTAAAGAAGAAATTATATTTTATCCGCCTATTAGAGTCAAGTTGGACTTGATTGAAAGTTGCATTTTTCAAAATTTGTTTTTGGTCCACAAGCTTAATGAATTCAGATTGTTATGGAGATTATTATTTTATGGCTTATGCTTTCTGTTTAAAGCACCTGACTTACATATACGAGCTTTAATTATTAAGAGCATTCCCATCCTATTAGTCAAAGTAACATTTTAGCTAAATTAGCTATTTATGTAGCAGAAAATCACTAAAAAGCTCATTTAGAGCGCTCACCATAATTTTTCTAGTTTTACCTTAAATTAAGATAATCAAATTACTTTTTACTTCCTTATTCTAATACATTCGACAACATCTTCTTTTATCTTTTTTACTTTCTTTATATTATTTAAATATTATTTTTTAGAAAAACTTTACTCAATTCCTATGAATTTTAACGACATTTGCAATTATTTTTAAAGTTAAAAAACTCTCAATTTAATAAATCAAATTTTTAATTTTTTACAATGTCACTCATTTGATAGGATTTGAGATTAAATTAAATGGTAAATGAGTGGAATTACTTTTATATTCTTGAAAAATTTTAAAAATTTCAAATTTACTCTAATTAAGATTTTTTTTTTTTTTTTTTTTTTTTTTAAAAAAATGATCCACGACAATTCTGGTCGTGATCCATTGTCATGGGTCTGGTGACTCATGGCAAGTCATCACGCCGTAGTCCACAAGGTGACACATGTTGGGTCATGACGAGACCCACAGCAGTGGGTCATAAGATGAGTCTAATGACCCACTAGATATTTAAAAATAAAATTGAGAGTATTTTAAGAATTTTATCTCTGTTGTTATATTTTTTTGTTAGATCTAGAAAATCATAACAAGGTGACATTATAAAAAAAAAAAAAAATTTAATAAATTAAAATTGAGAGTTCTTAAAGGATTCCGTGAAGTTTTTTATAAAAAAAAAAAAATTATTTCTTTACTTTTGTAGGGACGAAATGCAGGAGCCAGGATAGGACACTGTTCGGTTTAGTGGAAATCTGACGGTGTTGTCGAAGCTCCACCACATTCACTGCTGATTTCCTACGATATTCGAATGGCTCAGAAAGAGAAGCGAAAAGTTGATGGGTTTTTGAAGTTTTTGTTGCTGCTCTTTGTGGTTTACCGTTGAGGTGTACAATCGGTTGCGGTTGCTAATAACCGGTTTCAATATCAATTTTTAAATCGATTATTAACTGGTAACCGGTTTTAATGTTAAAGATCACAAAAAAAAGCTATTTTTAATCATTTTTCATCAAAAATTTATTTTTAAAGTAAGGAAATAAAAAAAATTTGTTCATATTTTTTTCTTTTTCTTTTTTCCTTCTCTCTTTTCTTTCTTTTCTTCTCCTCTCTCTCCCTCTCTCAACATGCTCCCAGTTACAGAGAGCAGGGAGCTCTGCGGAGCTTCATTCTCCCTGCTGCAAAAAAATAGCTGCAGGGAGCTAGGGAGCAAAACATAAAAAAAAATCTCCTTAATGTGTTATGTTTTCGAGGTAGAGCTTTAAAAATAATAATTATTATGGCTTATAAAATAATCTCCTTAACTACATAATTATTATTTTATGGCTTATAAAAAAAATTTACATTATCATATTATGCGAATTTATGTTTTTTTCTTATCGAACGAATTGAAAAATGCTACGTATTAATAATGTGTTATGTTTTCGAGGCAACCAATTTTTTTTATTTTTTATTTTTCTTTCAAAAGGCTTTTTATTCTCTTTTGAAAAGACACTTCTTCAATAATGCAAGAGGTAGTTTTAAAGCTTTTCTACAACATTAATTGTAAAAATTTGATGAAATTATACTTAATTTTTATTGTGAACATGTCACTTTTTAAGAGACAACATTTTTTATGTCGTTAGACGTAAACGAATAATTTGTGAATCTACAATTTCAAAAAAATTATAAAAAATTCTTATCCAGTTACTAGGAGCCCTTTTAGCTCTTCAATGTACATAGGCTTTTTCCAAAATGCTACAATACTTGGTAACACTCTTTGAACCCTTTTTTTTTTTATTTTTTATTGATTTTTTGTACTCTCCAAATGTGGAGAGAGAGAAAGAGAGATTGAGATAAAATAAAAATATTATTTTAATAAAGTTGAGAAAGATTTAGAGGGTGAGATAGTGGGGATAGAGATCTTAAACAGTTTTGATACCGAATTGTTAGCAATTCCACAATAAATATGAGATAATTAATATGGTATATATGCCCAAATAAATTTTGGTAAGGATTGGAATGTATCAAAGTATTGGTCTATAATATAGAACTAGCTCATAACCCGCGCATTGCGAAGGATTATTAATTATAATTTAATTTTAAAACTTAAACATCTCCATCGAATTTTTCATTATATGGTAGAAAAGTTGGGTAACAAAATCTATCACGCCTATTTCAAGAAAAATACAAATTAAAGGTCATACAACATTACATTGCTGAACATAGTGACACAATTACACACAAAATATTGTATGAATATATAGATCACATAAAATTTTACTATAAAAAGAACCATAATTTTAGTTTTATCTATATAAATTAAAACATGTTAAAATCTATGCTCCTATAAGAATAGTTTAAAATGAAAGAAGTATAAAGAAAAAAACCTATATTCTAATTTTCAAATGATTAAAAGAAAATTAGCAAGAATTCAATGCTTAATTATGTCTTTGGTGTTTTGAAAGCATTTCTATTCATTTTATGTACAATAATCTATCACACCTATTTAAATAAAAATAATAGTATATTGCTTAACATAGTGACACAATTGCACAGAACATTGCATTGATATATACATCACATAAAATTTTACTATCATAAGAACCTTAATTTTAGTTTTAATCCGTATAATATGGGTTTTATTTGTATTAAAATATAAAAAGTACTACACCAACAATATCAGAGATTTATATTAATTTTCTATTTATGCTTTGATAATCATAATTCAGGTTTTCTTTGTGCTATTTTTTTTCTTTATATTTCTTTTCATTTTAAACTACTCAAACAGAAACAAAAGATTTTAACATGTTTTAGTTTATACGAACTAAAATTAAAGGTCATATGTTTTAATTCATTTGAATGATTTATGATATATTTTTTTTTTCGTTTGTGTAATTTACTCAGATTTCAAGCAATCTTTAGAATGTTTTTCTTCTTTAATATGATCTATTATATTGTTGGTGTGATACTTATTATATTTCAATACAAAAAAAAATTCTGAACATTCTAAAAATAAAACAAAATATTTCACTCAACATTTAATGCAATCAAATAAATATTCTTATATTAGGTTTAATGCTTAATTATCTCTTTAGTGTTTCAAAAGAGTTTCTATTCATTTTTTGCATAACAATCAAATAAAGTTTTGTCTTATTTTGCTTTCAAAAGCAGTGAAAGCCCTTCTAAAAAATGCTTGAAAATCCGAATAATCACACAATTAAAAAAAAATCTCATAAAACATTCAATAAAAATTAAAATCTAAATTAGAATGGAAAAGAAGGACAAAAATGAAAACGTAAGAACAGAACTACAGAAAATAAAAACAAAACAATTAACAATAGTAATATACTAGAAAAATAACTATATTTTCTTTATACTTTTCCGGGTTCTAACGAAATTTATAGGTATAGAGAGAAGTCCTGTCCAATAGAGAAAGATTTAGTTTATATGAACTAAAATTAAAGGTCTTATGTTTTAATTCATTTGAATAATTTATGGGATTTTTTATTTATTTATTT
>FXXK01000423.1:107057-120720 GCA_900184695.1 Betula pendula
CGTTTATGTAATTTACTCAGATTTCCAAGCAATCTTTAGAAGTGTTTTTTCTTCTTTAACATGAATCCATTATATTGTTGGTGTGATACCTATTATATTTCAACACAAATAAAAATTCCGAACATTCTAAAAATAAAACAAAATATTTCACTCAACATTTAATGCAATCAAATAAATATTCTCATATTAGGTTTAATACTTAATTATCTCTTTAGTGTTTCAAAAGAGTTTCTATTCATTTTCTGCATAACAATCAAATAAAGTTTTGTATTATTTTGCTTTCAAAAGCAGTGAAAGCCCTTCCAAAAAATACTTAAAAATCTGAATAATCATACAATTAAAAAAAAAATCTCATAAAACATTCAACAAAAATTAAAATCTAAATTAGAACGGAAAAGAAGGACAAAAATGAAAACGTAAGAACAGAACTATAAGAAATAAAAACAAAACAATTAACAATAGTAATATAATAGAAAAATAACTATATTTTCTTTATACTTTTCTCAGTTCCAATGAAATTTATAGGTATAGAGAGAAGTCATGTTCAATAGAGAAAGAAACTACTATTCAATGAACGTAAACTAAAAAATCACCATATCTCATACCAAAAATAACAATAAAAAAATCTCTATCATTTTCTTGAATTTAATGTAAAATTTACAAAAGGAAAAATATTCAATTTGAATAAAAATAACATATAAATTAAAATAATAAGGACAAAAAGAGGAACATAAACACATAAAAAAATAAATTAATTAAAAAAATGGAAAATAAAAAATACTAACAAATCAATGATAGGAAACTCTCTTGCTCATCATCTCTACGCAGAATTCAATGTAAATTTTACTAAGAAAAAAAAAAACAATTTGATTAAAAAGTAATATAAAAATAAGCAATATAACGTGCCTAAAAGAAGCTACTTTTAGGACACAAAAAAAAAAAAAAAAAATCAATGAACAACTGCATAAACTAAAAAATTGTCATACCTTGTATAAAAAATAATTATAGAAAATTCTCTCTCACTGTCATTTTCATCTATTCAATGTAAAATTTGCTAAAGTAAATAATGATCAATTTGATAAAAAAATAATATATATAAATTAGAACAAAAAATGAGGACAAAAAACAAAAACCGAAGTAGTGCAAAACCACATAAAATAAACATAAAAAAATTGAAAATGAATACTAATGTAAATGAAAAAAATTTGTCTTTTTCTGTATACTTTTCCTGGTTCCAATGAAACTTTGAAAGTCAATGTCGTCCATCAATCAAGCACATAAATAATGTGCAATAGCGGAAAAAATCATAACCACTCCACAGAAAGAAACCAAAAAAAGCGACGGCCGGAGGAGGAGGGATCTCTTCCCTGTTTCCTCCTCCCCCCGTCTTCTTCACGTGATGAATATAGCAGGTTTTACCGACGTCCTCTCTACCATCAATGCCAGATTTTACATTCTCCGCCATCCATGGCACCGGATCTGCTCTTTGGAAGTTTTGGTTTTGGTTTCTCAAAACCAAATCTGAAAACTTTTAGAGAGTTTCTCCCCTCTTGCGCCCCTCCACCGTGTTCTGGGGCTTTTACGCTTATTTCTCTCACGCCGGCTAGCCTCTCTTCGCTTTTAGTCGGTGGATTTGCTTAGTGTTGTTTGCTTTTATTGTTTTAATTTTATTTATGTTACTGTTTATCCCTGCCCTTCGAGTTGATGAAGGTGATTTTCTCTAGCTTTCGGGTTGAGGAAGTTTTAATAATGTTGGTATGAATTAGACTGCTTATGTCTTTGAAATTGTCTGCTTGTTGCAGATCTGATCTATAACCGGAGTTGTACATAGGTATGCGGAAGATTATGTCATAGATATTTGCTTGTCTTTGTCTATGACTTGCAAGTTCATAGCCTTGGGCTATGGTTATCGAAGCTTGTGGCTTATTGCCTTAACTTTTGATTGTAAGAGCTTTTGCTCAAGAATTGTTATCAATGAAAAAGTGAAAATTCTCATTCAAAAAACATAAATAATGTGCAATACACAAAAAAAAAAAAAAAACTCAATGAACAACAATGTAAACTAAAAAATCATCATACTTCGTACTAAAAACAACAATATAAAACTTTTTATCACCATCATTTCCCAGTGTAAAATTTACTAAAGAAAAAATACTCAATTTCAGAAGAAAAAAAAAAAGATATAAATTAGACAGAAAATAAGGAGAAAAAAACAAAAACGGAAGTACTAATATTATTGAAAAGAATTGTCTTTTTCGTATACTTTTTTCCGGTTCCAATGAAATTTTTAAAGCCAATTCCGCTTAGAATCACAGAAAATAAAGATAAAAAGAATGAAAAATGAAAATACTAATATAATTGAAAAGAATTTTCTTTTTTGTATACTTTTTTCGGATTCCAATGAAATTTTGAAAACCAATGTTGTCCATCAATTAAGCATATAAATAGTGTGCATTACACAAAAAAAAAAAAAAAAAAAAAAAAAACTAGATGAACAACATAACTAAAAAATGTTCATACCTCGTAAAAAAACAATAATAGAAAACTTTTTCTCACCATCGTTTCACTGAATTGAGTGTAAAATTACAAAAGAAAAAAAATAAGCAATTTTAATAAAAATAATATATAAATTAGAATGGAGAATAAGGACAAAAAAGAAAATGGACAAAAACAAAAAATAAAAAAATACTAATATAATGTAATATAATATAATATAAAACTACTATATTTTCTCTACACGTGTTTTACCATATTCTCATAAAACTACTATATTTTCTCTACACGTGTTTTACCATATTCTCATAAAACTACTATATTTTCTCTACACATGTTTTACCAGAGAGAGAAAACAGAAGTAAAAAGAGAAAGAGGGATAGGCATGCGTTAGGGTGAGAGAGAGAGAAAAAAAAAAAGTAAAAAGAATAAAAAAGAGGAAGAGAGAGAGACGTGAACTAAGAGAGAGAGAAAAAAAACAGAAGTAAAGAGAACAAAAAGAGAGGACGACAGAGACGTGTGTTAGGGTGAGAGAGAGAAACATGTACCTGAGAGAGAGAGGCGTTTCATAGAGAAATTCATAATAAAAACAATGGTTTCACTTAAAATCAAAGCAACCGGTCAGCACCGGCTTAGTATTGGTTCAGCTTTTAAAATAATGGGTTAAAAATTCAGTTTTTAGCTTAATAAATATGAGTTTGTACCTTATGTTGTAATTTTATGCAATTCAATGTATGATTTGACTATAAATTTTATTCTAAGAGTTGGACAAATGAAATTTGATTCTAGCTAGTGACAAATGACCAAACCACGTGGTGCATTAACATGGAGAAATAGTCAAAAACGACAACTACTCTTATCTTGTCCCAGCGTATCATGTCGCTCTCCTCATGTTATATCATCTCTTTCTATAAACTTCATTGTCTGTCCACCTACCATAAGCTCTTTTCTTCTCCAATGGATTCAGGACTTGCTCACATTCACTGCCATTTCCTTGTCATTGTTATCTTCCTTCAGCTTCCTGCAGTACTTCAAGCTTACAACAACGTTACTGTGGGTTCAGCTCTCTTTGCCACAGATGATAACTCAACATGGACTTCACCCTCTGGCGACTTCGCTTTTGGATTCCGCCGCCTTCCTGGTGAACAATATCAGTTCCTCCTGGCTATCTGGTACGCTAAGCTACCAGAAGAAACTGTTGTTTGGTCTGCCAACAGGGATTACCCAGCAGAGAGCGAATCAAAAGTGGAGCTAACAACTGCAGGACAGCTAGTTCTCAGTGCTCCAAGTGGCTCGCAGTTGTGGAGGTCCAACTACACTGAGAATGCTGGAGTCTCGCATGGGGCCATGCTAGACTCTGGGAACTTCGTGATTGCAAGCAGAGATTCAAGCATCATATGGGGCAGCTTCAGCGACCAACTGACACCATCTTACCAACCCAAGTATTGGGTTTTGGGAACAACCTCATTTCAAGCATGTCTGAAAACAATTACCAGCGGGGCAAATTTCAGCTCCGTTTCACTGATACTCTGATACTTAACCAAATAGATGTCTACACCAAAAATCCCTACGAAGCTTACTTTTCTAGTCCGGACGTTTCTGAGCTAATCTTGGACATGTCAGGCCACCTTCAAATCAGGAACTCACGGAGCCAAAACACATCAAACCTTACATCAGAGGGTGTGGTTATCAGGGCAGACTCCTACTACAAGGCAACGCTTGATTTTGATGGAATCTTCAGACTCTATGCCCACCCAAAGAATTTCTCTGGCAATGACAGCTGGTCTGCCATCTGGTATGTTCCTGATAACATCTGCCTAAATATTTTTGACGCTTTAGGAAGTGGCCCTTGTGGGTATAACAGCATATGTTCACTCGGCGGATTTGGTAAGCCAGATTGCCAATGCGCCCCTGGCTTTTCTCTCCTGGATGTGAACAACAGGTATAGTGGCTGCAAACAGGACGATGTCAGCTATTTGCATGAATGCAACGAGAAGGGATCATCTGTGATTGCAGAGGATCAATTTGAATTCTTGGAGATGGAGTTTGCGGATTGGCCTTTAGCTGATTATGAACTGCTGCAACCCACAACAGAATTTGAATGCACGAAATCTTGCTTGCGTGATTGTTACTGTTCAGTTGCCATTTTCCAGGATCCGCAGTATAATGATGGCATAGGAAGATGCTGGAAGAAGAAATTGCCGCTTTCTAATGGGAGGCTCAACCGGAGTTCCATTGATAGAAAAGCTCTGTTCAAGAAATTGAAATTGGAACCAAATAACTCTTCCCAGAATCCGATGAATCCAAACCCGGGTGGAAGACAGCAGAATCAAGCAATAGTGATCCTCGCTGTCCTCCTCGGTACTTCAGTGCTTTTTAACTTCTTTTCTGTCACTTCAATTTCTCTGATTGTCTTCTATTTGTGGCAAGGAAAACTACCAAATTTCTATAGAACCTTAAATACAAGAGATCCGGAGATAAATCTGCATTCCTTTACATACAAAGATCTTGAAGAAGCCACTAATGGGTTTAAAGAAGAATTGGGCAAGGGTTCTTTTGGCACCGTTTATAAAGGGGCGGTATTAGTATCAGGTTATACCAAACATGTTGCTGTCAAGAAGCTAGACAAGTTGGTGAGGGAAGGTGAGAGGGAATTCAAAACCGAAATGACTGTGATCGGCCAAACTCACCATAAGAATCTGGTCCGGTTACTTGGCTACTGCGACGAGGGCGAACACCGACTTTTGGTGTACGAGTTTATGTACAATGGCTCGTTGTCGAGTTTCCTCTTTGGAGTGATTAGACCAAGTTGGGAACAAAGAATGAAAATTGCATCAGGAATTGCTCGAGGGCTCATGTACTTACATGAAGAATGCAGCACGCAAATCATTCATTGTGACATAAAGCCTCAAAACATACTCTTGGATGATTCTTTTACCGCCAAAATTTCAGACTTTGGATTAGCAAAGCTTTTGATGAGCCACCAGACGCAGACTCTCACGGGCATCAGGGGGACTAAAGGGTACGTTGCACCAGAGTGGTTTAGGAACACACCGGTCACAGTGAAGGTGGATGTTTATAGTTTTGGGGTCATGCTGTTGGAGATCATTTGCTGCAGGAGATGTGTGGAAATTGAGATGGAGAGGGCAGCAATACTAACTGAATGGGCTTATGAATGTTATGGTAAAGGGAAAGTTGAAAGATTGGTGGAAAATGATGAGGAGGCTTTAAGTGATCTGAAGAAGGTGGAGAAGTTGGTGACGGTGGCAATTTGGTGTGTTCAGGATATGCCGTTGTTGAGGCCTTCCATGAGGGAAGTCAGTAACATGCTAGAAGGCATTCTTGAGGTATCTGCACCCCCATGTCCTTTCCTCTACAGTTCAATGTCTGGATATGATTTTCAGTCATCCTAGAAGGGACTTGATCAACTAATTAATACAGATGTAGTACTGTCAAGGAATTTCTGAATACTACTTTACACCTTCCATATAATGTTTACTTCTAGAATTCTAATAGCAGACAAGGAATTCCTCATATATATATATTTTAATTATGAACAATAAGAGTTGGATCATTTGATTACTAATGGAGTTTAATTTGGATGTCTCTTGGAAATTAAATGAGTACATTTTATATACGAGTTTGACAACTTTGGTTTGATGAGCATTGAAACGAGCATTTGTTTACATTTGAATGAGAGCATCATTTTATTTCATCCACATTAGATGAAAAAATGTATGCTAAATTTTTACACCAGTTTTACAAATCAGTTTTACAAATCATATCGGCTGATGTAACATATTTTAAGTGACTTTCTATGTTAGTTATTAAAAAAAATAAAAGTGTTAGCCACTTAAAATTTGTCACATCAGCCGATGTGCCTTATATTTTTTGAATATAGGCTACTCATGTTTTTAATGTGACACTGAGGTGTTGCACGTTGTTGGCAAAAGGATAATGTTAGATGTGAATCATACTTTCCCAAAGCATCCAAGAAATCATTATTTGCAAGTGAAACAAAAATGCCAGAAGCAGAAAATTTGACACTCTGATCCAGTAAAAAGAATCAATTAATAAAAGAACAAGAGTTTCAGCGTGAACTGTGGCTAGACAGAACAATTCTTGAAGGAATAAGACTCCAATCAAGAAGGCAGGCTTTTGACTAATGATGTAATGGGAGCTCCTCTCCCGTGCTTCGCTTCCTGTCTAGCTTGTGGGCAATGCCACCTTAGCAGAGTGGCAAATTAAAAAACCAAAGATTGTAGACTCAAATAAAAAAGCATCATCAAAAGACCAAAAGCATCTCATCTATGGTGATACAGTTGACCACCTCCCAATAATATGGCAGAGAATACATGCAAACACAAAACAAACACATGTGACTCATTGGGGACACGGGCGAGGGACACTTCAATGCCTAAGTTAGAAGGAAAATTTCTGAAAAGTCTAGAAAGCAAAGGAATGAGAGGGAAAGATAATGCATATCTCAAACTTGGGTTTGTCACCCTCTTTATATGACTGCCATAGATAAGCCAAGTAAGTCTAATATGGCAAACATCGGAGGTCAAGGATTCAGCATGAAGGGTGATAGATTATTATGAACGTCTTTCATTTTGGATATGCCCCAATGGGTCCTTTCCTTACAGAGTTAATCCTTCTTTCTATAGTGTGAAGTCCAGATAGACAAGACCATTAATGGGGAATATATTTTCTTATATAGCCTCCCTACTATATATATGTAAGTTGATAGGTAACCATCGGTTCACGAAACTCTTGGAGGACCGTCAGTCAATTGACTTTCTGAGGGCTATTTGTTGGTTGAAGTTTCCTCATTCAACAATTCATTCGAGGGGTACCATGCTGATAGGATGCTTGGTCCATGCTAAAGGCGGATGGACCTTTATGGGTCTGAGTGCTAGTGGGCCTTATTGGGCTTGAATGGATCCCAATAAACCTGTAGTATTTTATATCACCAATCTATATCAGAAATTATGGAGATGCTATGAACTATTCAAAAGCATCCTACACTTGATATGAATGAAAGTACGTGCTTCTCCAATCTCCATCAATCAAGCTGTGGAAATAGATAATCCTGTTTCACAGGCATGGCTCTATCAACCAGAGCTCGATGCCAAAGCACATGTTAAAGTGAAACAACTATCTCCACAACTATAAGGAGATGGTCCTTTTAGACACTCCTCTTACTTGTGCCATTGACACAACATCCCTGTTATCATACTATGAGAATAGGAAAATATCTCTTGATCACAGAGGTAGGAGATCATTCTAATTGGATATTCTGTGTAATACTTTCTTTTGTTTGAATACTCTAAATCTCCCATTGATTCTGAAATTCGCCCAACGTCCCCATGTTTTTTGTAGTGACAACACCTAAAAGGAGGTGAATAGGTGTTTCCATCAATCACAACCAATTAAAATAAAGCAAAACCACACACACAATTACAAAAATTGAATAAAACAGTAAAATTATCAAACACAACAATTCTTGTACGAAGCAAAAACCTTTTAATCGGGGTGGACCAAGGCAAGGGGGGGGGCTTATTTTTTTTTTCTTTTAGTACAAATATTTTATAAATTTGTTATCCCAAATTAATATTTTTGTTACCTCAAAATAATATTTTTGTCTCCCTTTAATTACGTTTTTTAGTTTTGCCCACCTATTTTAACATAAAAATAAAATAAAAAATACTCCATTCGTTTAGTTTTCCTTCAAACTCTAATAAGATATTATATGTATTTATATTAGCCTGTCTCCTTAACTTATTAAAAAAAAAAAAAAAAAATCTGTTGTCCCAAACCAAAAATCATGATTCCACCCCTGCTTTTAATTAAATCTTCAAAAGTAAAATCACTCTAAATATAGCAAAACCTTAGAAAAACTTATCCAATATAGAAGATTAATTAACAATCAGTTATTTTTGCAAAATCTTTGAAGTAAACCTAAATTGTACCCAACAAATTACGCGTTTGTTTCTTAATCGGTAGATTTTTCTATGTATTTTGTGGTCATGACTTAATATCATTATATATATATTTTTAAATAGACAAGTATACCCNTTTTCAATTACCGTCACGCAGTTTGCCATCGGCCCATAGGCCACCACCTAGTCGTTTTCGACTTTTCACCTTGCCACCATCCAGAAAGTGACCCAACGGCTCAATTACCTCTTTTGTTCTTCACTTGCAAAGTGGGAATGTGGTTCAATGCATCTTAATCCATATAGGTAAACAGTCCACGTTTTAATGTCACTTCAGTTCAGGTACTTAAATGCATCTAAATCCTGAGGCGGAGTCAGAAATTCTTGTTTTTACATTAGCGGAACTAAAGGAATTAAATGTAATTAATGACAATATAATTTTTTTTTATTCTCTTTGTATAATATGTTTTTATTATATATATAAAAAATTTGACTATGATTTTTGTTAATAATGGGGGATGGAAACGTCCACTTTTATAAGTGCGGAGTGTTTAAGTTCATTAATTAAGGACGACGTCTTCCATAACTAGTTCAAAGGTAATTAAAGTGTCAATGTTAGGAAAAAAATACAAAATTAGGATTAATATTGTGGTTATACTAATTTGTAATAAGTTCTATATAGTATAAAAATTTATTGAGAACTCATTGTAGTAAACAATAAAAGCAAATAAGTCTCTACTCTCAACTTCTAGCTGTCCCGATAAGCTCACTAAAGTGACATTAAATGTGGGTGATACATGTCATTGTATGATTTGATTTGACATGACACATTAACAAATTCCGTCAAGATTTTGAATGGAAGTTGAACGTATGGACCTATTTGCTTTTATTGTTTATTATTGTGTGTTCTCATAAAATTTTTATATCACATGAAGCTTCTTGCATTTTTTTTATTTTTATTTTTTGTGAGCAAGCTTATTGCAAATTGGTGTAACTACATTGACTGATTTTACATTTAGCGACTTAGACAGCTACCGAAAGACCCCAGTTAATAATTGTACAATAACAGTTTTTTCTATTAAAAAAAATATATTTTTAAGGCTCTAAAACGTTAATAAAAAATCTCTAATTAAGGCTCACAATTAATAATTGTACAATAACAATTATTTCAATTTATTTGAAATTGTAATACGTTAAAAAGTTATTAAATAATCTCTAATTAAGGCTCTCAATTATAGTAAAAATACTGTGGTCTTTCAAAAAGACTATACATGAAAAATGAGAATTTATTGACTCTAGACATCTAATAATAGACATAAATTTTTACAAACCAGTACAATAAAGTGACATATATCTCTTAGCATGTGAGATACTTTTTTTTAATAGCATATGTTTCTCACATGTTCTTTTAATAACATTAATAAGAAAGCATGTGTGTCTCACATAAAAAATGAATTTTTGATAAAAGTTCATAATTAGAGCCCATGGTGTCATAATTTTTTCAACGTATATAATTTATTGGAATATCCACTTGTTTACTTTCTCATTTTCACATGAGTAATTCTTAGTATCCAATTCTCATGTCTAACTCCATCCAACTTTCTTCAGATGGAGTTAGACATAGGAGTTTTTTTTTTTTTTAGGGGAAATTGGCGCATTTCATTAAAGTATATAGTTCTAATGGGTTACAAACGCTCCATAGAGATAATGTCAGATATACAGCGGGGAACTTCCGTCTCATGGATCAATTCCTCAAGGAGCTGCAAGGCTTCCTTGGCAATACAATGGGCCGCCTCATTCAGATGTCTACGAACATGATGAACTCGCCAGTTGTTAAGAGCCTGTAGCTGGCTACGTGCTTCCTCAATTATGTGGCCATAACTGCTCCAGTTGTAAGTTGGAGATTTTAATGCATTGACCACTTGGAGAGCATTCCCTTCCAGCACCAATTTAGAATAACCTCTCTCTTTGTAGAAGGTGACTGCCCTTAGTGCCGCAATAGCTTCCGCAATATCTGGGGCAATAATGTGGGTTTTAGGGGCTGAAACGGTGGCGACCACCTCCCCATTCGAGTCTCAGACGATCACTCCTATACTCATGCGGCGATGGGACGAATCCACTGCTGCATCCCAATTAATTTTGACGAAGCCCTGCAGAGGGGCTTGCCATCGATCTATCATAGGAGGGTCCGCCATATCCTGGTTGTGCTTTCTGGAGTTGGCCTGCTAAAAGGCCGCAAGGTTTTCAAGAGCTTGACTGACCACTGAGTGAGGTAGGCCAATCGTCCGTCCATGGACCACGGCATTTCGTCGAAACCAAATTGCTCGGGCCATCACCGCTACCTTTTCCAAATCCTCCTGATCCAAAACGCAAACTAGGTATGAGAGAACAGCCTTGAAATCCTTATGCTCAAAGCTCTTCTTCTGAATCCTACTACCACACAGGCCCCATAAAGCCTTTGCCGCTGGGCAACCCCATAGGGCATGACCTGTAGTTTCCGCTTGACCTGAGCACATGGGGCATAAAGGGTCTCCCGTAATTGTCCGTTTGAATAGATTAGCTTTGGTAGGCAAAGCATTGCTGCAGGCCCGCCAGACAAAAACCTTCACCGCGTGCGGAATCTTCATCTTCCACAATACCCTCCAATGATCCCTACTTTGGGCTGTCCCGGAACTTTCTCCCTCCAAGGATGCGAGGATTGTCTTTTGCAAATGATACGCACTTTTAACTGTGAGCTCACTTGAAGCTGTAGGCTCCCAGATCGGGCGATCATTCGTGTTGACCGAGCCAATAGGAATCTGAGTTATAACCTCAGCCGTACTCCGATCAAACAACTCATGAATCAACCCAACCTTCCAGCCTGGGCCATTCCAATCAATAAGGTCTGAAACCGTCATCGCAGCATTGGGTCCTCATTGCAGTTCTCCGAGAGGTAGTACTAGTTGTTGAGGCAGCCATCTATCTTTCCAGACTCGAATCTGGAACCCATTACCCACTCTCCATTTTATGCCAGCTATGAAAAGATCTTGAGCAGCCTATATACTTTTCCAGACATAAGACGGTCGTCGGCCCAATTGTGCTGTGAGGATCAATCCTCTGGGAAAATATTTAGCCTTAAATATTTTGGCCACCAAAGATTCAGGGTTCTGGAGGATTCTCCAGCATTGCTTTGCCAGGAGAGCTTTGTTGAAACTTTCGAGATCCCGAAAACCTAGTCCCCCTTTACTCTTGGCAACTCCCATCTTTTTCCATTTGACCCAGTGAATAGACATTTCTTGTTCATGATGGCACCACCAATAGCGTTGGAGCATAGCATCGATCTCAGAAAGTAGAGCTTTAGGCAACAAGAACACACTCATCGTATATGTCGGGATAGATTGCGCCACTGCTTTTAACAAAATTTCATTCCCAGCTTGGGAAAGAAATTTGTTTTTCCAATTGCTGATCCAAGCCCAAATGCGATCTTTTAACGATGTAAAGGCCAATCAACGAGATCTCCTAACAAAAGCAGGCAAACCTAGATACTTCTCCACACTATCAGTAGCTTGCAACCCTGAAGCTTGTAGGATTTGACGTCTGTCCGAGGCTGGGGTATTGGTACTAAAAAGGAGAGAGGTTTTCTCCATGTTCAGTCTTTGTCCGGATGCTTGCTCGTACCGTTCGAGAATAGCTCGTAAGCGTGACCACTCTAGAGAATTAGCTCTGCAAAACAAGAGGCTATCATCTGCAAAGAAAAGGTAATTAAGCCGGACTCTACCCCTGGCAATAGGCACTCTCGTGACTTGTTTTCGTCTCTCAGCCTCCATTAGCATAGCACTCAGAGCCTCTGCACACATAATAAATAAGTATGGAGAGATAGGATCTCCTTGCCTGAGACCCCGAGAAGGGAGAATACTACCGAATGGCTCACCATTAATCACTACAGAATAGGAAACTGATGTGATACAGTTCATAACCAGCCTAATCCATCGCTCATCAAATCCCATCTTCCTCATTACCCCTTCAAGGAAGCTCCATTCAACACGATCATAAGCTTTACTCATACCCAGTTTTAGAGCTATAAACCCCTTCTTCCCCTTCAAAAGAGACTTCATAGTATGAAGTGTTTCATAAGCAGCCATAGGAGTTAGACATAGGAGTTAGACACTAAGCATTACCCTTTTCACATTCATGAAAGTCTCACGTATATAACTTTTTCTAAGATGACAACGTCAATTTCAATTAAATTGTTAATAGAACATAGAAAGTCTTTATCTCCAATGTGCTCCAACATCAATCTGAATTAAATGTTGAGAAAAATATGAAAAGTCTTCAAAATTCATAAATTTGATTGTTGGCATTGTGCAAAACAGATAGAATCAAATGCAAATCACTCTTATACGTCCATCATTTTTTTTCCGACATCATATTCCATTACAAATCACTTTTTATAACTTTCAATTTTGTCTTTATTATTTTTTTTTCCCTTCAGGTCTTATTATATCAGGTTCTTAAATCAAGTGATAAGTCATTANTATCTGTTGAAATATATGCGGAATACTAAAATATGAAAGAATAATAGCGGAAGAGAGAGAGAATAAGATACAGAGAATTACGGGTGGTTCAGTGTTAGATACTTACGTCCACCACTCTGAAGGCCCTTAGGGCTACATTGTGCTCATTAACTTGATTTCTAAACTATTACAAAGACCTCTATTTATAGAGAGGCTATGAGTGCTGTACAAGTAATCCTAGTAGACTAAGGAAAGGGAATAAACCCTAGAATGGAAATATACTAATATAATATATTCTAACATCCGCATATATTTCAACATGGTATCAGAGCCACTTTCTTGTGGCCTTCAATAAATGTCCCTGACGTTTCCCGTCATCCACGTGCCGCCACGCTCTCAGCGCCGCCGGAAGTTTCTGTCTACTCAACCACGTGCCTCCATGCTCAGCAAATCACCTCGATCTTCACACCATTCAATAGATCGGCCGCCGAAGGTTCCAGATCCGTCAAAATCAGCCAAAACCATTATGCCACGCGCCCCCACGCGCCTCCACCACATCCTGCCACCGCCTTTCCAAGCCGCCACCGTGACTCTTTTTGGCCAAACCACCACAACAGGTGGTTCTTAAGCCCCAGATCGGTCGTTCTGGAAATTTTCGGCCTCGAATAACATTGCACGCGCTTCCACGCGCCTCCTGAAGTCACTGGCAATGGTTCACGCGCCGTCCAGGTTTTCCAC
>FXXK01000423.1:121886-207506 GCA_900184695.1 Betula pendula
GTTTGGAGCGTTTACTTTAGGTGTTTTTCTCTGTTTTTAAACAGCACACCGTACGCTTGTTGTGGTTGCTTCTGTACGTGACGGAACTTTGGAGTTCATATTCGGCACTGTTTTGTTGTCATTTGCGGCGCAATTCATTAGCGAATCTTGGCACAATGTGGTTTGGCCCCTCACGGGATTTGACGGCTAGTTTCTGTTACTCCTTCCATCATTGTCAGTTGCGGCTTTGGGTCTTTTAATGGATTGTCTCCGTTTTCCGGCCGTGACACAATGTGGTTTGGCCCCTCACGGGATTTGACAGCTAGTTTTCGCTTCTCCGACCGTCATTGTCAGTTGCGGCTTGGGCTTTCACCGGATTTCTTTACGGCTTGTCTCCGTTCTCTGGCATTCCTCCGGCCGCCTCTGTCAGCCTTTCTCGCGACACCGCCTTGATCGAACTATCGACTTCGGCTGCATTTATATTCTGTTTCTATTTTCAAACTCAAGGTTTCAGAATCTTCCACCTTGAGTTTGAGGGGGGATGTTAGAATATATTATATTAGTATATTCTAACATATCTAATAAGTGATGATAATATAATAATAATTAAAAAAAAAATCCTTCATAAGATCAACAATTAATGTCATAAAAAATATTAAATGGATTAAAATCAATTGAAAATGAGATGTTAAAAAAATTGAATATGAAACTTAATTAGTAATTTCATCTCAAAAAGTGTAAAAATAATTTTTAAATAAAATTGTTATTTAATTAAAATTTAAATATTAACCTCAAAAAATATGGAACTAGCCCTAAATAATAATACTAATACGTACAATTTTCGCCATTTGAAATTATTGAAACATGGCAAGGCAGTAGGTATATATGGCTCATGATCATTGATCAGAGAGTATTATCGCAATGTAGTAGGTGCCAATAATTAGAGTACGTACTGACAAAGAGTGATAGAAGCCACATGTTATAAAACTCGATAGTAGGATCCTAGACTAGGCTATTAATTTACACAGTCATATAGGGTGTGTTTGGCAAAGGTTATGGGTTTGGGTAGGTGGGTTGTTGACTTTTGATATGATATAAAGTAGGAGGAATGTTGTAAATTTTTTGTATGAAAAAGTAAATTTTTTTTTTGTTTTTTAGTGAATTTTTTATTTTAATAGTAATAAAAAAATAAAAAAAAATTGTTAAAAAGTGGTTGATGTGATATAAAAAGTGGGAATATTTTTTTTGGATTTAGAAAAAGTGATGAATAGTAATAACCTTAACTTTTGCCAAACGTAGCCATAATAATACGATTAGCACCTACTTTTTTATTTTATTTTATTTTATTTTTTTATTTCTATGTGATTAGCATGTACTTAATTGTTTTGAATTCTCTGTTTCTAAAGAAAATGCATTTTCCTCGTTAAAGTTGTGTTTCGTAGGCTATCCTGATAATTAATGCATTCTTATTTTTTAAAAATGCATTATAAAATCTAATATAGTAAAAATAAGGATATGTTTGGTATGCAAAATGATTATTTCAAAAAATAACTTTTATTAAGAATAAAATGAGTGTAATACATTAGTCTTGAAATAACCATTCCGATAACTATAAAAAAAATGGTTATTTATTCAATTGAAGGAATAGTCATTCCTTTTAACCATTCCATCATGGCTATAAGAATGACTATTACAATACTAATTCACTACATTTATTCATTTCTTAATAAGAGTTATTCTAAAAAATAATCATTTCGCGTACCAAACATAAATACAATAAATTACCTTTTTGAGATTCCAAGAGATCTCATTTGCCATTGATCCTATTGTAAAGCGTTTAACTGTTTGTTAATTATTTAATTAGACCAATTTCTTAGCGAACATTTATTTTACATTCCTTACAAACTTAACTACTTATGTAACAGGTTCCATGCTATAAAAACATATTCAGCAAATTAAATCTGCTGTATATTAAAAGTATGCCCCACACGCTAGGGTTTTCGATTCTTGAATCATGGCATCATCCGTGGCCATGAATGCCCGATTAACTTTTAGGTGCACCTAGCTTGCAACCTAGGTTATGGACTTGCCTTCGGCGCGCGGTGCACTCCATCATAGTCGGGCCGGTACTGTACTTCTATCTTTTCTTGGCAATATGATAGAGGAGCTTTTCTTGGAGCCCATAACCTAAACTAAATGGATCAAACATAAATTTCAAAATATTTTTATGAGTTTCATCTAATTAAATCAAATAAATAGCTATATGCATGATTTTTCTTGAAAATCTAATTTCATATGAACCCGAAAACATGTAGAAATTGATTACTTGAATTTAAAAATTAATTTGGGGATTTTGGGACTGATTTTTCGAGCCCTGGAGTTTCTGTCCAGATCTAGACTGAGAAATTAATCACCCCTCAAATCAGTTTTGAAAAATTATTTTCAATGATTATGATGTTTAAAAAACATATAATTGATCCTAGGCTTCAAAAACACTTAAATTGGACAGCATGGGGTTCAAACCCTTGCTGTAGCCGAACAACATGTGTGGTTTCATCTCATATGTTCATGCAATAGGTCGTCGATCGGTAAACAATTAATTTATCATCTTATATATTTAAAGCCAACTATATGTAAATAATAATAATAATAATAAAAAATCTAATACGAGCAGGAAAAGTGTGTTGCACTAACTTCAAGGGGTGGCCTAATGGTCAAGTGCTTAGGGCGGTCAGGTGTTATACCCTTCTATTCTTAGGTTTGAAATATGAGGGTGCTACCTCCTTTTGGGTCAGTCACTTGAGTCATAGGCTCGCAATTTAATGTTCAACAGTTCTTGTGAAGGAGGGTGTAGGGCCAATGAATAGTCTGGTGATTTTTAATTGGGCCTCTATGCTCGGTATTCAGCCCGATATACTGCCTAAGCGATATGATAATTTGAAAAACCCCAATAAAAAAAAGAAAAGAAAGAAGTGTGTTGCACCTAAATATTAAATTTCTATTGTTCTGAAACAAACATTTTCAGACATATTAATTGCATGTGATTTGCTATATAGTTAAAATCACAAACTTTCATTAGTCTTTGAATCACACACACACATATATTTTTAGTGAATTATATATATATTTGCAATGAAATGAAATCTTACGTCTAGATAAAAGATCAGTATTTGGCAAAAGTAGGTGGGTTAGTTGTTATTTAAAGGTCAAAATGGATACCTACTCATATAATGAAGTCCCTTGTCGGACGAGGTTAGCTTGTAACTCTGGATTTCTCATAGGCTTATCTTCGTTAAAACCCAAAATATTTTAGTAGTTCTATCTCAAGACACCATACTTAATTTCTTCTGGAAAAACAGAAGCCAAATTTCTTTTTAACGATATATAATAGATAAATTTGCTACTCTTTTTAATGATTAAATTTATCATTTTTTATTGGTTTAAGCTTTTGAGATAATTAAGTAGTATATAATTTAACATAGTATCAAAACATAAATCCTGATTGTTTGAACCTTGTTTCCAAGGCGTTTGGACCCTCACATGAAATGGGTATTAGAATATAAATTAAATTATGAAATTCATTTATTCCTTTTCAGCCAAACAATCACTAGTTAAATTATACTATGCTTGGGGGAGGGGTTGTTAGGTAATTTGTGAATGGCTTGCTTGAAATTGCATCAATGGCTTAAATCAAAAGGAAATATATATTCTCACCTAATAGCCCCTAATAGGTAACAAAAAGTCTCTACTTTTCACCAAAGGACAAATATAATTACCAATTAGTTAATGAATGATCATATTTTAATTTCACTTTTTGGTATATTTAATCCATTTATATTTTCTGAGACATCCTCATTAGGGAGAGACAAAGGCAAGGCACATTAATAGAACGAAAAGGGGCCGGCTAAGTGCAATTTTGTCCATACGTGTACAACAGAAATGTTTGACATGCTAGTGGCTTTAACAAAGGTCAAACCCTCCCCTCTACTTCAAGACGATGGCTGGTCTTTTTCACATATATCTATTAATTTCGTGTCACAATCTCTCTACAACTAACTTTTTTTATATTCACCCACTGTTTGATTATATTGATCAATGAGAATCTACGAGGTGTTTATATGGAAAAAATCCCAAGAGTTTCACGTGGTCCAGATGTTTAGAAGATTTTCAATCATTCAAATGGGTCCCATGCATGATCGATGCCAACCGTTGATCATGATCATGATCATGACTGTGTTAAACCATCTGATCATTTTACATCTTGGTCTACGATCGAATTAATGGCAGATCAGTTGATCCATATTGTTGCAACAAATCAAAGCTTCTAATATATAACAGTAAAATGTTACATAAATATATATATACTCTCTGAGAAAATTAAGGCTTACATGAATGATGTACCGAGCCCTTCATACAATATAATTTGTATAGCCATGCAGTAAAAATCTAGGAAATCAAGCTCATATATATATATGTAATGAACATGTATTTAGTTTACAAATGAATCTAAATCTTGTAATATATATAAAGGGAAAATAAGCTTCAGATCACAATGACGCACGCGTTCTTCTATGAGTTTTGCCATGGCTGCTGCAAAGCTGCTTGTCTGCAGTATAAAAGTCCAAAAATGAGAAAGTTGATTCAACAAGAAAAAGAAAAAAAGGAAAACCAAAGAAAGAAGAGAAAGAAGAGGGTGTCAAAGTATTAATTAAATAATTAAAATTTACGGCTTCTTCTATTAGTTTAAGTTTTTAGAATAAATAATAATTTAACATGATCAGAACAGGTCGAGAGTTGAAATCCTGATTCTGACATTTACCCTCTATTTCAATTAAAATATTCATATAAACTATTCTTTTCAAATAAATTGTAATTCAAAGCAATACTATTTAGTAGACTATTATACGACTATATGCCATACAACTCAGATGATGTGGCGTTGAAAATCGGCTTTTGAATCGGTAAGGGCTTATATAAAGAATGATCTACTAACTAATTTTCACTATTATTTCATTACAGTTATATGACAGTTATATATCAATTTACTAAATAATATTGAAAATAACTAAATATTACAGTTTTACTAAAAAGCTCCTATAAAGAGAAGTAAAACTAAGTTGATAAACATGAAAATATAAGCATATAATTAATAATAATAATTAAAGAAAAAAACTTACTCGATAAAATCGTTCCAGTAAGAGTCACTTGCTTCATCGTCCATGATATCTCCCAAAGGAACTTCAAAGGTGGTTGAAGTGGATGAAGGATTAGATAATTCATTTAAGCTAATCTTGTTTTCAATTTGGCTGATCATGGAAGAACACTCATCAGACGAGGCGGAAACCAACTTTGGAAGATGTGCATTTGAATTATTAGGTGGAATATTAATATTGGAATATGAGGTACCAAGTTGCTCATAATCACTGTTATTGCCATTCACAATAATATCACTGCAGGGTTGTGGTACCGGAGGATCAGCTTCAAAGCTTGGAACGATATCATTGGACTGCATTTGATGATCATGAGTAGGGATTTGTGAAGGAAAACCAATTGGACCGCCATTGACAAGTCCTTGAAGATAATTTTGATGATCAGGAATATTGATATTTGACGACAACCCAAATTGATTGAAAACCGCTTGATCAATATTTGAAGAAGCTGGAGGAGTACTGGTGTTTAGGACTTGGATTATATTGTGGAGCACCTGGATCTTTGCAAACTGCGCCGCATCTGATTGTAGCCTCATAACATTGTCCCAAGGATTTGTCAAATTTGCAAAATTGGCAGCAGCAAGCAATTGTGGCAGATTGGATAGAATATTGAGATGATCTGTTCGTGCCCTGTGGGTGACTGGATCGATACCCATTTGGAGAAGCTTTTTCTTTAAATGAGTGTTCCAAAAATTCTTTATTTCGTTATCCGTACGTCCTGGAAGATGGCTTGCTATGGCCGACCACCTATAATAATGTCGTTCAAAAATGTTATTTTCCATAGAAATAAATAAATTTAAAAAAAAAAAGAAAAGAAAAAAAGATGTGAGATTATTTAGAAATTACTTATTGCCAAGAACTGCATGGAGGTTGATGATGGTTTGTTCTTCTTCCTCAGAAAACTTGCCCCTTTTGATATCTGGCCTGAGATAATTGGTCCACCTAAGCCTGCAACTCTTTCCACACCTGTTGAGTCCTGCAAGTTTTGGAAGAGCTCTCCAACTGCCATGGCCATGTTTCTGAATGTGATCGACAAGCTTTTGATCTTCTTCTGGTGTCCATGGCCCCTTCTTTAAACCATTTTCTTCGCAGCATGGTGATCTCCCCATCATTTCTGCACAAAAAAAAAAAAAAACATCATGAGGATGAAGAATGAATTAATTTTCTCCTTAATTTGCTTGTATTGGAGTAATTAAGATACCAAACAAATTAAAGAACAAAAGAGCAAAAGAAATTGAAACCTTGGATTTTTTGTGAGGTGAAGGATACGAAGGAGTTAGATTAATTAGTTTTTGGCAGTATAATAGAGAAGTGATCGTAGTTATATAGTGTGCGAGTGTCTGGAAATAACATTACTTTAATCTTAGTGTAAGGTACAAGCCTTCTTCTCCATGGGATGACACTTTGACATGTAATTTATATTATAACAGAAAGTTCCGAGTTTGTCCTTGTTTTTCATGGTTATGCCCTCGAAAACAATTAACTATGAGAGAAGAGAGGCCTTTGAGACTTATATAATTTGCTTTTACCCATATTCACCACGCTATATATGATTAAAAGTAATATTTTGGGGCGCCCCATTGAACTTTGAACATGGGTATTTTCATTTTTTTTTATTAAAAAAAAAACATTAATTTTTACTAATTAGAGATTTTAAGGGGTATACATAACATTGATATGTTAGTGGCATTATGTACCTGCCCGTTTATATATTGTTGATTCAATTAAGGGTTTTTATATAATTGTTTCTGTAATAGAGTTTTGTATGCATATTTTGACGTTTCATTTATACTGTTTTGTCTAAAATAGTAAAATTTTACCTCAACACAATAAACGCAACTCTTAGAGGTGAAACACTTAAATTTCTATATTTTGTGATTGCTTAATTTTTTTTTTAATCTTTTTCGCTTCTTACTTGTTCTAAAAAAAGGGTAGAATTTCATAACACCACAATGTTATCTTTATTGAAGTCCGCTTGATAGAGAAGAAATTTTAAAGTTAGAAAAACTTTAGTTAGTAAATCATCGTCCGAATTTGTCAAACTTTAACCAAATATGAGGCTAAAGCTTCATGTTTTAGCTTTTTAAGTTTGTTAAAAAATATCATGAGAAAAAAGAAAGAAAAACAATTATCAAGAATGTCAAGTTCCATTTTTGGCCCTAACTACTTGGATAAAAATTCATAATTCTGTCACTCATATATAACAAAAATTTTGAATTCGAACATTATATATATATATATATGATCCAGCTCGAAATTTGCTCCAAATTTCCAATGACATGCAAGTAGTCAACTCGAGCTTCATCCCATAAACAGTATTACATGCAGATAAGGCCGCTATGAAACAGAAGCCACCTAGCGTAGCGCAAATAAGGGGTAAATTGGTAACAGTACAAAGGACGTACGTAACTACGTATCCGATTTTCAACCTCTTTTTTTTTTTTTTTAAAGAAAAAAGATGTTGACTTGTTCAACTAGGCAAACGAGGACATATTGCGTTGTACGCGGCCAGTGGCCTTTGCCACCTTCTGTATAATTCACGCAAAGACCTGTAGGGAACACGTCAGCAACGAACTCACACCAATACTGAGAGTAGTTTACCACGTGGCAGACATTTAGAGGGTCAAACGGCTCAATTTCCTTGGAGAACATTGACAAGAAACCTAACTCTAGCTTCCTAAATTAATGTCGGCTATAAGCAGATCAAACACGCAAAAGTAAAACTATTCAGTCTTTGTGTGGGACCCTGCACACCATGACATACTTCTAACGACTGTTCTAACTTCTAAGTAAGGTATATATCTGAGTCATTATCATGTATGCTGCTTTTATACGTACCTCTATACTCATGCTTTATAACTAGCTAGGTATATATATATGTATATATATATATAAGTAAGAATTTATTCTACTTCAATAAGAAAATTAAGTAAGAATTTATTGAAAAATTTCAACAAGAGCGTACAAAAATGATCTACAATTATTGCAAGCATTCATAAAAATAAATAAATAAATAAATAAAAAGGCCTGTAAGTCATAATGAGTCTACAGAAACACCAAAATTTTGGTTTACATGAGGTATGATTAAAAAATAGAATTGAAAAAAAGTTGATTAAATATATTAAAGAATATAACTAATGAAATTAATTAATTAATTAATTAAAATTTAATTATCATTTAAAACATGTTAATGTAATTTGTAATTTATTTTTTGTGCTTGAAGTTAATTTATTAAGTTGTTTTCAACAAATTTTCATATTTTAAAATCGTTTCATGAATTCTTCATTATTAATAGGCTTGAATATATATATATATATTACGCAACAAAAGAAAAGAGGTATATATGCAATAGTTGAGAGATCTCCTTTCAGGACAGTGAATTTGAAGCCCAACCAGATAAGAAGTTGTTTGAACTTAAATCCGAATCTAAAAAATTTGAAGGATCAAAAAGGCTCTTTAGAAAAGAGTTTAGGGACCATGGATTTGTTGGAAAAGATCCATGGTAGCAGTAACGCATGTGGTACACCCTCTAGGACCGGAGCCATAGGGTAGAAGAGAGCATACCAATAAAGGTGCAAAGGAGGTGTGTGGATGATAGAAGTTGATGGATGAATGTAAATTTGACCTCCAAAATCCTAAGCAAGAAACAGTTAAGGATAAACCAGTCTAAAAAAGTTGATTGAAACATCATGGGGGTTGGAGAGGATGAGGGAATAATAGCACAACAACGTGTCTGAAAAGCTTTTGGGACCAATTTTTTGGACTGAATTTTTTCAAAATGCCATTCTTAATATACATAACCAAACAATCATCGTCGCAAGTTTTGACTTCTACCTAAGTATTTGAGGATTGTCCTTTTCCTATGGTCTTAGATATATATTTCTTTATCTAGTTTGGCCATAATTATTTGTTGGGTTAATTTTTAATTTTAGTCTTGTAATTATACATGGGAGGAATTTAATTATTTGATTTATTGTTTCATTAGATTTATTTCAGCTTGTAAGTCTTGAACATATATTATTGGTTGTTTTTTCTTTCTAAATTGTCTATACATTATTTCCGAAAGATTATATGTATTTCTAGAAGCAGTTGGTTCTTAATTTATAGTAGCTTTTAGTTTTAATAAATGTTCTCTTTTTAATTCCGGGTCATCAATTTTTGTCAACCATTTCTATTATTATACTTTCTATTTATGGACTTCTTACACATACAAATTTTCTATCTCATTACAAAAACATAATTCAGGTTCACCATCATCTATTTCATTTTCTGAACTGGTATATGCGTCATATGATCTTCTTATAATTGCAATACTATTTCATTACAAGAAGCACCATCACTAGATCATCTGAATAAATAAACATTTCTAAAAGTTCATTTAATTTTATTTATTTATTAATATCTAATTCATATTTATCTTTTTTTAACCAAATAAATTACTTTCATAATTAAAACTTTTTGGCTAAATTTGTTGAGTTAGTCACTAACAATATTAATTTTCAACTGTACTCAAACCCACACCACATGTAGTACTACTTGACTTTACCATTTGCCTTGTATTAGAGATTGATTTTCGAGCCCAAATAAAAGCACCTTTGGCTTGACGGCTGTGTAAGTTGGCTTTGGCAATTTTATACCGGGGGTGTGGTTCAGACTAGGGGATGCTTTTTTAGGCAAGCCAGAGGGAGCGTCGTCGCCTCTCGCCCCCATATGGCTCCGCCCATGTCTACAAAGAAGTAAATAAAGAAATAGTGGCGGAGCAACATATACGCTAGCGAGGGCCATGACCCCACAAAATTTTGGAAAAGTACACATTCATTTTGGCGTGAGTACGATTTTGATTTGCATGTGCATATTACCTCTATAGGTATAGCTCCTTAGGGATTATTATATTGAACAAAATCAAGACATTTTCATCGAATCAATAAGTAGGAGTGAGAGTCGGTTAATCGGTACTAAAAATAATATTTTCACGTTTCACCAAGCAATATACGATAATGTCAAAAATTTTATCGACTTTACCAACCAACCGCCTGTTTCGCCTACCAACATTACCGATTTTGTCGATAATTAGAGGTTAGAAATGTCAGTTGAGCCTTGTCAAGTTTTCGGTTCGGTTAGATTGGCCCATGCGTTTTTTGAGCCGATTTTTAAGTTATAGCCTTGCGGCCTGTGCATTTTTTGGGCCAAAAAATAAGTTTTTGACCTTCAATTTTTTACATCTTCAGTAGTTTTAATTTTAAATGATTTGAGCTATTAAGCCAATTCCAAAAATGTAGCCCAATTCTGGCAATTTTAAAAAATATAGCCCAAACCGACGTCATTTTGAAAAG
Organism: Betula pendula; assembly: GCA_900184695.1. Taxonomy (NCBI): domain Eukaryota; kingdom Viridiplantae; phylum Streptophyta; class Magnoliopsida; order Fagales; family Betulaceae; genus Betula; species Betula pendula. The sequence goes on from FXXK01000423.1 coordinate 132,409, forward strand.
GGTAAAACCTTAGAAAATAAAACTTATCAAAACAACGTCGTTTCACTATATAGTAAAAGTCGGTCGAAGTCAATTGAAGAAACCAGTATTTCGCCCACCGACCACGAAATGTCAGATCAAAATTTTTTTTTCGCCTACTATCTGTTAGTTGGCAATGTTGATCGAAATACGGCATGCGGTGAATTCGCCCAAGCCTATGACAATAAGGCAGAATTGAGGATAAATATTATGATGGAAAAAGTGAAATAAAAATGAAGATATCCAATGATTGAATGCTGAAGCCACATTGCTTAGAGGAAAGAGGACACATTGCTTATAGGTAGACTAGTACAAAACAAATTTAAAACCCAACCCTTTAGTACACATCAGACAATGAATTTCAACATCTAAGATGTAATAAAAATTATTGTATATAGTGACCTCTTGGTGTGTTGTACGTTTAAACTTCTTAGGTGTGTCAATACTTGATTATTTTAGTTCCATAAGAAAATGTAGCGTGTAATTTTAGACACTTGTTTTTTTTTTTTTTGGTATTTTTGTTTGTATTAGTGCCTACAAGTTACATATATTAATCTTGGCACATATTTATGAAGTTTTTAGAGTATTTGTTTTTTGTGATATACATATTTATGAATTATATATGAAAGGGGAAAAAAAAAAGAAAAAGAATGAGAATGTGACAATAATTTGTGAAATACATATGTGAAAATAATTTTTACTATTAACCATTAATTTTTTTTTTTGGGGGGGTGAATTTTAGCTATTTAACATCGATCATTCCATGTAAAGACAATTGTAGGTCTATTTCCCTTTCGTGTTGTCAATTTAATACCGTCAACGATAAGGAGGCTAGGTGGCCACACAACCCCATCTAGATCAGGATATGGGGGTTGGCCATAGCTACCCATTTCCTTTATCGAGAATGGTCATACAATCACTCTTTTATTATTATTATTTTTTTTTTTAACTTTTTTATAAATAAGTAGTCAACTCTACATTTGTTCAAAATAAGCCGGTATAACCTACATAAGATATCTTCTCAATCGTGGACCTCATGAAAAAAACACTTCTAAAGATATTTCTAATTTTTATGTTACCTCAAAACATTTATTAAAATTAAAAACAAAAAACACTTACCCAAATAGACTATCAAATGTTGCCTCTTTTTTTTTTTGAAAATACGGGAAATTAATCAACTGTTTTGAGAATCAACTATTAGACTGGTCCTCAAAAACCATCTAAAAAGTACTCAAGCCTCTCTACAAATTTGATGAACAGTTGAAATACCTTAAATTCTTCAAACAAGTCGTAGTTAGCTTCTGTTTTTTTTAAAACTGAAATATCCAATAGCCTTTTATTCAAACTCATTAGGTTATTGATGGTGCTGCTTGCGTATATCGTACTGACCAAATAAATTGAGTGCACAAAACAAACACTATAAGACAAAGAAAAAAAAAAAAAAAAAAGAAAAAAAGAAAGAGAGATCACAATCCAAATAGACTACAAACCAATTCTAATATCCTCTTCTTTTAAGAGATTTTCTATGTAAATTCGAAATCTAATATAATTTCATTTCTCTCCTCATACATCATCTTAACCCTCATTGGTATACCGGAAACATTAGAGCTAGTAATAATAATTTTTTAATATCTATATATATATAAAAAAAGAATCGATTCAAATAAAGCAATATCTCAACCAATCTAATTGAGTGCCGTCATTGCACAGTTCATCTCCCTCTCACCAAACAAATCTTATAATAATTAGGAGATCCATTTACACCATGCATTAATTATTTAAATTATTGTTTTCTTTTTTCTTTTTTCTAAAGTATGACCAACAAGGTTTTAGTCATGACTATTGAACCAAATATAAATGATATATATACGGGAAACAAGTATTCATGCATGTGCATGACATATAATTAATAAAGCTTATTAATTTTAAAACATTTTTCCTCCCATCTTCCATCACTTTGATTTGCCCTAATAATAATTTTATTTACTAATTGCACAATTTGTAATGGGTGCATGTCTATCTAAGTAGCAAGATGTTTGGAGAAGTATATATAATAATATCAATAATAATAGTACTAATAGTAATTAACGAACTACCGATATATTTATAAATATTAATGTACGGATTATAAAAAAATACAACCACATGGAAAATGAATTGTGGAAATACAATAAAGAAAATGCTTCAACTACGTACATGGAAGAAAATGATTAATTGTGGCCGGGTTAAGGAGGCAAATACTAATTAATTAAATAAAAAAGTCTACGAAATTGGAATTGACAGTGGAGGGTGGGAGACCACACTGAAATATGTAATGAGTATAGGAGGAAAGACAGTCAATGAGAATCTCTTCTAGGTCGTCATCGTATCATGATTGCCTTCCTATTTCGTGTCTAAATTTTCACCTTATGAAATCCCCGTTTCATCCTTCACATTTATTTTATCACGATTTTCATGCATGCCAAATTGCCAATCCTATTCTCAATATCTAATTTTGTTATTTTAATACTTATATTAAAAACACACGCCATTTGAAAACAGTCTTTATTTTTTATTTTTTTTATTGTTCATCCGTTGTTTTTTTTTTTCTTTTTTAAACAAATGCATGAACAATAAATCTTAAAAATTTTGTCAAATTAGACGTCAAAAATTAACAAAAGATATGAATCAAAAAATTTTATAAATATTAAAAAAATACATTATAAATTTTTTAACATTAAAAATAAAATTAAAAATTACTTCAAACATTATAGGATAAAATGTAAGTAACCCATTAACATATAAGCATATTTTTTTAACAGAAAAGAATGTCATTAATTTGATTGTACTGCGGCCGGTCTTATCTAAGATAAGCTTTCATATTTGAGATGAGATAATTTGCTTTACTGATCAAGTTAGATTTGTTTATTAATTAATTATAATAATAAATAGAAACAAGCTATATATAAAAGAATCCTGTATTTGAACCATGCCGATGAGGTGCCTATACGTTTTGTGACATAGCTTAGAAAAATAAGAGCAAATGAATGACTTTCGCACTTTAAGCTCAGAAAAAAAGATAAAAAGAAAAAAAAACAAATTTAGTCCATATATTTTTTTCATGCGATTTCAATTTAATTCCTACATTTTTAATTTTGATAATTAAGTATTAATTAGGTTTTCATATGATTTTAAATAGATCACTCATTTAATTAACTTACTAGTCAATTAATTAAAGATTGTCAACTTTGTCACATAACACATATAATTAGTACCTGACGTGTCAAACCAAAACCACATGACATACCGTTAATTGATTAAAATGTAAGTTGACAAAATGGCCTATTTAAAATAAGGAAAAAAAAAACACTTTAAAACGTAATTGTCAAAATTTAAAACCTGATAATTAAATTGAAACTACAATATGAAAATATAAGGATTAAATTTATTTATTTTTTTTTAAAAAAAAATTATATATATATATATATATATAGGCCAGGGGGAGGGGCAGCTATTTGAGTGGTCCGAGGAGTAGCAAGTTGTTTCCCCGGTAATGACATCATTGCTGGTTCCCTAGTCAATATGGGCGTTAGGATAGTAGAGCTCCCTGCCGGGATTTTCCTTCTTATCTTACCTCATTATCCACTTCCACAAGTCACGTTGCTTATTTTTTTAATATCTAAATAATATATCTCTCAATTAACAAACCCTAGATTTTTTTTTAAAAAAAAAATCTTCCCTTTCAACTTTTCTTATTAAACTTGATTTCCTTGTGTGGGTATCTTGGACCGGTAAACACCGTTTTGGTTTCCTTACTTCTAAGTATATATTTGCCTAAAACAGACTATTTTAGTATTTTTTTTTTTAATGTGAATTTTACTTTTTCATTGATAATAATACTGAGCAAAAATTATTACAATAAAAAGTTAAGGTAATCAAGCCACAAAGGCTTCAATAACCGAATAAGCTCAGAAAGTTATGAACTTACAAGTCATAGACAAAGAAAGCCAATATTATGAGCATAATTCTTTCGCACACTATGTAAAACTTCGATTATAGAATCGATCTGCAAAAGCAGACCAAATTTAAAGAACATAAGCAGTCTAATTCACATTGACATTATTAAAACTCCTCTCAATCCGAAAAGGTTTGGACCCAAATCAACCTCCCCTCCAAATTCCGAAAGGGCATGGGATAAACAGTAACATAAATAAAATTAAAACACAAAAGTAAGCAGCACTAAGTAGATCCACCGACTGTTGAAGCGAAGGGAGATGAAGAGAAAATAGGGAAGAGATTTCTCATTCCTCGGTCGTCAGTTTTTTTGGTTTTCCTTTGACTATTTTAATTAGATTAACGACATTTGAAATGGGATTAATAGAAGATTATATTTAACCTCTTGATCAACATGTTTGTCTAAGAGATTGGTTTTGCTAATAAGGGATTTTTTAAACCGAGCTGCTAGAAGAGTTGGTAAAAAGAAATAAAGTTTTACTGCAAAGAGTACATATATTAATTAATTACCAAAGAAGAAGAGATTAGTTATAAAGGAGCTGGGACGCAAACTCTTCAATGAATTTTCCAAGAAGATTATTTCAATGGTCGTTCAGAATCAGTTGTGATAGCTAGAAGATTTGTCAAAAAGTTACTTAATTGGAAGCTATATATCAAAGAAGAAAAAAAAAGAAAATCCTTTTTTTTTTGAAAAAAAGGATTTCATAATTGAAACAAGCCGTGAGAGTTCATCGATCGCTGGAAAAGCTAATAGAAACCAAGCTCATGCAAAAGAATAAGAAGAAAACTTTCTTTTTTTTTTTTGGGGGGGGGGGGGGGTTGGGCGGCGGGTAGTGTTAGAAATTTTAGAAAGTGGTGGTTGCGTAGTGGTTACAATTAATGCTACATTCATTCATTGGAGAAGCAGATGTTTCGGATGCATTCTTTAGGAGATTTTGTTTTATGTGAGATCAAAGTAAACTCTTTAATTAATTCAAGGGTGTCCGTGGTTCTTCTGTTAATCCCTTCCTAAAGGGGTTTTTGGGTTTTTCTAATCTAATTTTTTGTTTTGTTTGCAATTTTTTAGATTCTTTTTAGGTGCTTATTTGTTTAGGCTTCTTGGCTTTTAGGCATTTTGTTTTTGAAATGATGTGATGTGTAATGAGGTAAGAAGATATCTTAACACGTGAAAGTTTTAATTGAAATTGGATGAATGACACTCAGAATCTTTAATTTTAATATCATGTTAAATTATCATTTTTTTTTTCAAAAGTTTAAGTTAATAGAAAGAAATGAATTTAATCATTTAATTTATATTCTAATAATTGCATGTCGTTCCTTTTTGTTCTTGTTGAGTTTTTTTTTCAATAAATTCTCACTTATCCCCCCCCTCCCCCTCCCCACCCAAAAATAAAAAAAAGACACAGACAAAATAAATCAAACCCATTAATTTGTTTTAGTTGTTCTAAATTAACAAATTCATGCACTCTTAATTCTTAAATCAGTGTGGATTAGACTCTAAATATGGCCATTTCTGGGATTTATTCTTATCTATTTTGTGATTTAAAAGTTAGCAACTACTTCAGAATTTTCGAGTATATTCTCCTTAGCATCTAAAAGTTGACATGCCATAACAACACCTGTACATTTCTAGAAAGAAAGAAAAAATGCGTTGGCAATAGTTGGACTATCAGTCACAGTTAATCATAAGGGAATATTGTTCCGTAACGTAAAGATCTAATTTAAAAGGTTTTCTTTGAAAAAACAAAAAGACTTTCCCAGCAGTAAATTTTGGTAGATAGCAAAATTCAACCCGGAAACGAAATCCTCCTTTAAACATGCATAATTTCCATTGTTTAGGTGATCAAGACGATTAGATATGCTGTATTTTTTATTTGATTTTTGGTAAATGTGTAATGCTCTATCTATGAGTTAAACAAGAATAGTTTGATGTCAATTGTTGGGACAGTTTTCGATCGGTGATTGAATTTCTTGCAAAAGGAAGAGGAATCAGACAAAAATACTTGCTGAAGCGGGACGTTGAAAAATAATTTTGATGCCTAAGTCAGTTATTTATTTTTTAGAGAGTGATAAGAAAAATTATTGTAAGCTTGAGAGCCAATGTTAAGAAGGAGTTACATGCTTAACTTACCTTTTTTGTTTGTAAATGTAGTAACTATTTAATGAAGTTGATTCATGTACTCCAGAAATCCTAGAATTGGGGGTGTGATGTGACTCGGGACATGACGGGATACAACACATCGATAGGGGACGATCCCACTTTTCCACATGCAACAGTGCAAGGTTATGGGTGGAGTTCTAGACTGATGTGACACATACTTTTTCTGACATTCAGGGCTCAAGAGATGGTGAGCTAACTGCACCGAGCCCCACCTGCTAGTATTTAGCTTACATGAATAGGTGCTTTTGGCAATCGATGTGGGTAATGAAATCTTTTGATAATTGGCCTACTATCCCTCATGATCGCCAATCTATCAAAGAGATGACATTTAAACACGTTGTGCAACTTGAACAACCCAGACTTAATCTAAGTCTCGACCGCTGAATGGGCCTTTGGTTGGACGAGTCTTAATAGTTGGGCTACTGGCCCATATCCAAATTGCTAATTAGTTGAAGATCGTGAATATGTGGATAAGAATTAATGGACCTAAATTTTATATATATGTGTGTGTGAGAGAGAGAGAGAGAGAGTAGTATTCCATACATTCAATCTGGTGCTTGAAAGACGAATATTAGCAAATTAAATTACCATTACGCTACATAGACCGAAAACTCCAATTTAAATTGAGGTAATCACAATAATACAATATAAAATAATGCTACTTTGTACGTTTATTTTACATTGATTAATGTGAAGTGTTTTAAGTAACTTTTCATATTAACAATTTAAAAATAAATAAATAAATAAATACTTAAAACACACAACGTTAACCAACCTAAAATGAATATAAAATAGGAACATCAATCTTACATATAAGACCCTTAGATAGATGGTCACGCTTCTAAGTTTCTAACAGCCTCCTTAGGGAGTCGAGAGGAGTTGGGGGCGGGACAGAAGCTTTAAAATGCTAGGATGGCATTTTGAGTTCTGGGTATATATATATATATATCGGAGGCCCATTAGTTTTGCGCTAAACAAGGGTAAGCCCAAAATGTTAGTTAATTAGTGTGTATTTTCATTTGCAAAACTTAGAACTAGAAAGAATCCTATAGCAGAATTTTGATGTATAGTGCCTAAAGCCTAGCTAGTTTAGTTTGGAATCTAGATAAATATAAAGTCAAAACAGCTAGGATTGTTTTTCTTGTTATAAAGTCAAAACACATACAAATGTCATTATGGTCGATTAAATGCGATAGAGGGCAGCCATTGAAATTGAGATGAAACATTTCTACTTTTCCAAAAGTTAAGACTTCTTTTTTTTTTAAATAAAATTCAAATATGGGAAATGGGATTCCAAAAGTTAGACTTAATTACAAGGCAAAGTTCCGTAACTTAAAGCACCAAGATGAAAGTTGTTTTTTACTTTCCTAATAGAAACATTTTGATATGTAATAAAATTCGTCCAAGCAAAGTAAAGCCTCTTTTTAGGTATAGTAACATGAGCTATGTGCAAATGTTATAGCATAATTTTGTTTAAGAGATACCCAACAAATTATGTCGTATTTATTCAAATGGCAATTTGAATTAACAAACCCCTCTTTAATTATCGGCATTGCCGATTTATAAGATTGACATTTTTTGTTATTAAACTGCTTGAATGACACAAAAATTCAAACAGTCTAAAAAATGAGAGTTGTGAGACTCACATACTTTGAACAATCTAGGATGTAGAACAGATGAACCCTATGTAATAATAATATTGTAAAGGGGTTAACATGCATCTATTTCTATTATGAGCCATAAGTACAACATATATCTATTTCAATTGTAACTCAGTAGTTCAGTGAGAGTATATTCACGTACTAAACTAGTCGAGTAGTTGTAGTTTGCATCTTTTATTATCAAGTAGATGGTAGAGTTCAATAGGGGGGCTAGAACTATATACGATGCACTTAGTTTGTTAGGGATCGATGAAACTCCAATTGATGTAGGAAAAATTTCTAGCCAAGTAATGTGTTAATAATGAGTTTTACTCAAAGTCTAATTCTTGTATTTCTTCTATTTAAATATATCAAGTAAATAAATAAGCATGCAAAATTTAATTTCTAAATCTTGTGTTTGAAAAAAGTCTAAGTTCCCTCAAAATCTAAAATTTAAATTCTCTCAATATCTAACAAACTATCATAATAGGTGGGAAAAAGAAGCTCAATCCCGCTTCTTTTCCAGTCGAAAGGCGCGTTACAAGACCTGTCACGTATTCACATAACACCCTACAACTCTCCTCAGGCTAGGCCCATGCTGAACCCACCTGCATAGCCCAAAAAATTGAGGTTTGACATGATACATCAATTAGCACCATTAACAAGCAGACACAGGCCTGGCAAGAGGTCATGTGAAAATTTTGCAGCCGGGAGCCCTAAGAGAGAAGCCCCACCCTGTTGGAGTTCCATCCTTTGGAATGAGTGAAGAAGTCCAGCCCATTTGAATTATGGTATCCACGACTTGCTTCGATCATATTGCTGTTTTATTGCAAAGTTGGAAATATAATTTTTATTATTATTATTTAATTATAGTACAATTGCCTTGTTAATAAGTAGTATTTTCCAACATAGGGCGAATATTTATCCAATACTGTCACTATACTAACCAAGTTGCAGATATCTTCATCGAGCCAAGCAAAGCCCTTCTTGAAAAAAAAAAAAACAAAACAAAACAAAACAAAAAAAAAACAAAAAATTCAGAAAAATAAAAAGAAAAGACAAAAATTCAGAAAAAAATGATTTATTTTTCTCTTTTTTTTTCAAAATTTTTTATTATGAATATTGCAATCTCAATAGTAGTTTGATGCAACATTGTACAAATTAAAAGTTTAAGAACATTATAAATTGCTTGATAATTAGCTAAAAGGAAATAAATATACTTTTTCTCAAATTAAATGAAACCCTTACCAACAAATTGAAAATGCAGATATTTTTTATATTTTTAAATCGTTATTTTTTTAAACATACTCTTAAGCAAGATATATTTTGCGACTATGTTTAAACACGCATGATTGACGTGCGGCCAAACTGACTCGTAGGAGGGAAAAGAAAACAAAGCACTATAATTATAGGAAGGAAAAAAAAATTAAGTGAATGAACTAATGCCACCATCCTTCATACTTCAGGAAAAAAAAACATTGTCACATGCTGCGCATGCATTGGTTGAAACTGGCACGTGCCATATGCTATTTATGTCAGATGGATAAGAAACAATTCTGGCCATAGAATTATTGATTTGATATAACAATAAAGTCATCATGCACCCAAATGCCTGGAAAAAATTATCAAAACCTCAAAATTAAGAAAAATTTATCAGAGGTAAAAAAAGAAAAGAAATTAAGATGCACGGCCAAGTTTCAGAAGATACACAAGTAGGGGTGCCTGCTAGCATTTTGTGGGATGTCTACCGTGGCCTTGAGCTTGGGAAGCTCGTCGACGAGCTACTGCCTCATGTGCTTGGCCGGGTGGAAGTTGTCGAAGGTGATGGAGGTGTCGGAACAATCATGAAGGTTACCTTTCCACCAGGTACATATATATGTATGCTACAGTGAAGACTGTGTTTTTTCTATTAATTAACTTTTTCTCAACAAGATTCTTTAAATTTGATTATCAAACTTATTTAAACTTTGTTTAGTACTATATATAGGTTATGGGTTTGCCTCTAATAATTTAATTGGGGTCTTCTAGTCTTAAATTGTTGGATTTGCATCGATTCATAGAATAAGAAAACAGATTAAAAAAAAAAAGAAAGATATTGTTGGAATATCATACATACAAAATGGTTACGGAAATTTTCTAATAGCATTCACAACACCTTTCTTATAATTTTTCCTAAATTTAAGTACCAAGATTACTTTTTTTTTTTTTTTTGTTCCTGTCCAAAAACGTTCTTTTATGCAGGATGGAATTTCTCATTTCCAGACGTTCATATATAGATCATTTGAAATATTATTGGAAAACTTATTCTTTTTCTCCATGACACCAAATGCTGCATCATTATCGATAAATGGTCAACAGTGTGGTCTCTCTTTTGTGTGGCTAGGATCTCCTGGAACAAGCTATTTGAAGGAAAGAGTCACAGTAATTGATGATAACAAGCGTTTAAAGGAAACAGAGGTTATTGAAGGAGGATTTAAAGACCTGGGATTTAATCTTTACCGGATAAGCCTTGAGATCATTGAGAAAGGTACTGAATCAGCTGTTGTCAGATCAACCATAGAGTATGATGTAGATGACAAGTTTGCTGAGAATGCATCTCTTGTCACCACTAAGCCACTTGAAACTATAGCAGAAGTTGTTGGCAGGTATTTAACTGAGAAGAAATCCACTGCTCAATTAGAATCAGGCACATAAAACAGGCATGCATGCACAAGAAGCCATGAAAACCATGTATGATATCTAAGAACAGATTAAGAAATTAAGAATCTGTCTAAATATATGATCAGTTTTGAATGTATTCAAATCTGATTACCTGAAAGCAGATTTGATTGATATTATCTCCACCTACCACAGTTTCTTTATAAATATGGACCATCTGTATTGTAAGTAATTAAGAAACAAGAGCAAGGTTTAGCCTTTTTGGGCTTTTCAATCTGTAGTACTGGTAGTGGTGGATGTATCATGTAGCATGTAGGTATCTTAATACCGAACCACTTGTAAATCCTTGTCTCCATTGTAAATTAGAGCTTTACTTTACTGCATCTGCATGAGGCATGTTGATATTGGCCACAGTACTAGTTTCTGATGAATGATTTCTAAGCTTTGTTGCAAATTTTGTAAATCCATTGAATTCACTGAAAGTTTCAGCAACTAAAACCAAGTCTAGCTACTATGGTGATGTCAATAACTGCACTTTATTTTGCTACACCTCATCAGATATGTTTGAGCATTATTTTCTAAATCATATGATATTCTTCTGCCCTTCTAGCTCCCAAGGCAATATTCATCATGATCAGAAGATTCAGAACTAAGCAAGATTGCCTCGCAGACCTCTTTTGGGTAGCGATGTTCAGAGAACAAACACCGTTAATCTCCCTTGGTTTCCAAATTTTTTTTTTATCAAGTTATATATATATATACTTAAAATTAGGCTTAACCCCTATTAAAATTAGATATTAGATATGACTTCTCAATCATACTTTGGTCCCTCAGGATGAAAAGTTCTCATTTCGTCCCTGGGCATTTGTTATAATACTCTAATTTTTCTCAATAACCTGCCAAGAACTTTTGAAAGAAAATTTGCATCTTGATGAAAAGTTGCAAATATGATTAATGAAAAGTTTTTTTTTTTTGACATATCAAAGCTAGCTTAATTCAAGTCTTCAGCTTGGACCAAGCTACTAGCTCAAGAATTACTTATTGGATCATCTAAAGATACTTGTGATCTCATCCAACAACCAGATCTATATTCAAACAGATAGCTAAGAGTTGGCATGGTCTTCATGATCTTCTTCCGTATCAGGTTGTTGCTTGAGATCGCAAGTATCTTTAAATGATCCAATATTACTCCTAACAGAGCTGAAACATTACAGCAAAGAACCAGGACAATGAGAATAGAAAGATGCATACAAGGATAGCCAAACTAACTAAAGGCCTACACCTAACTTAAGATAATTAATTAATCCTTTCTTTTTAGCCATTTAAATAAGGGAGAAGGGTTCCAGGAGGGAAGAACATACTATCAGCTCCATCTCTCTCTCTCTCTGTACGCGTGTGTATCAATTAATCGAGCCGCCCAAAAGCAGAAAGATTTAGTTAGAAAATCTAAAATGACCGCCCCCCACCCGTCTTATTAGCCGACCAAAGCAAAAAGGTTAAGCTAATTAATCCAAAATGACCCCCCAAGATATTTAATACTCTTTCTTCTTTTTTTGACTTGGCTCATTTGGTAAAAGCATCTGTTGCTGGCCAAGTACATCTAATTAAGAACCGTTAATGTAACTTGTAGTACTTATATTATATTTACATGCTAATACTGCAGTGAATGAATAACCCCAAAAATCTCAGCACTACTGCTGCTATTGTGTTAATTAGTACCACAGGGAGAATATGTTTGGGCAAGTTTCACATGAGGTGGAGGTACACGTGGCAGCAAGCGAAGCATGGGGTCTCTATAGCACACTTCGACTCTCAAAACTAGTGGAAAAAGAGCTCCCTGGTTTGTATGATAAAATTGAGCTGCTAGAAGGTGATGGTGGAGTTGGAACCCTTTTCAAACTTACATTTCCACCAGGTATGACAGATTGTCTAAACAATGGTTTTTCACACACATAACACTAATGCCTCCATCTACATATACACCAACAATCAGTATAAACTAGGCAAGGGTGGGTTAAACATATGACATAAATTGTATTGGCTATTGGGAGTTGTCTATACCTAAATTAATACGATTGGGATTCTCTGTCCTTAGACTGTCAAAATTCTCAAAAACTTGAGCAACCTAAAAGAGGGAATTAAGATGCATGGTCCACTTGCCCCAACAACAACCAACCTAAGATGCAAGACCTATTTGTCTTGGGCAAGTGGGCCCCACAACCCCACACTTTTATATATATATATGAAATTCGGACGGTCTAATGGCAGGAGATCCAAATTCAAATTAGTAAGGAAAAAAAAAATCAAATTTAGTCCTTAGGTTTTTAAGCAACTTTAATTTAGTCTTTAAATTTCAATTGCAACAATTAGGTCATCACTTTTTTCTCTAAGTCTAAATAGGTCACTTTATCAATCTACCATCCAATTAACTAATAGTATGACACGTTAGACCAATCAATTAATGCTATATAGTTTAACATGTCATGTGCCAACTGTACGTGTCATGTGGCATAGCTACTTCCAATTGCAAATGTACCTTAAATAAACAATTTTTTTTTAAAAAAGAAAACCTTTTAATTTTTTTTTTTTAAAGTAACTGTGTCATGTGGCACGTATAGTTGACACATGACGTGTCAAATAAAAGCCACATGACATTAATTGACTGGTTTGATGTCGCATACCGTTAATTAATTAGACGATAGGTTGACGGAGAGATTTATTTGAAATTAGAATAAAATCTAAGAACCTAATTGTCGAAATTAAAAACCTTAAAAAACCTAAGAACTCAATTTAATTTTTCCCAATTAGTAATCCTATTAATTTGTATACCATAATGCATATATATATATATAGATAGATAGATAATATTTTTTTCAAAATCAGAATTTGCTTATATATGGTCTTGGTTAAAGATTTGAATTGCGATAATTAATAAAGCATGGTTTGATTGAATTAGGCACACCGGAGATTACATATTACAAGGACAGGTCTACTGAGATTGATCATGAGAATCGCATCAAAGAAGCGGAAGTGTGCGAAGGTGGATATTTGGACGTTGGATTTACTGCGTACCGTTTTCGCTTTGAAATCAACGACAAGGATGAGAATTCGTGCATCATCAAATCAACGATTGAGTATGAATTGAAGGAAGAATATGCCGCCAATGTTTCTTTCGTCTCTATCGAGCCATTAATTAGCAAAAATTGCAGAAACTGCCAAAGAGCATCTTCTCAAATCAATGCCAAAGAGTAATTAATTAAAGATACATTTGAATCATTGTTAATTTAATATGGAAACGCAATGAGCATGTGCAGTAATATTATTATTATTATTTTCTGAGCAATACATAGGAAAGGGGGAGAAAGGAATAATAATATTTTCAATATTTTTTGTTTTTATTTTAATGATGCTATGATGTTTACTTCTACAATAATTGTAACAACCTGCTCCACCGCACAATCCGGGTGTTACACTTTTAGTGGATGCTTGTTAATTTAGAAATAATGGCAATGTCATGATTTTTGTGGTTTATTTTTTAAAAGAAGAAAGGTGGGGTTGTGGAATACCAACTCTAATATGGATGATGACACCTCGTCTTTTTCGTCTTGAAAATCTTATGTGATCATAAGTAATCTAAGGGAAATGCTGGAGGGTCTACCTGCATCCCTCCAGCATCTTTCTCCCACTCAGTTCGATTTTTATTTATTTATTTATTTATTTTTATTTATAAAAACTGAGTGGGAGAAAAATGCGGATAGACCCTCCAGCATTTTTCTTAATCTAAACTATAGGGTTTTAGAGAGTACTAACTCTTATGCGATTAGGTAGAACCTAACGTCAGGGATGGACCTAGAGTAGGGCTGGGGGAGACATGGCCCCCTCCACCAAAAAAAATTTGTTAAAGAAGTTTTTTTAAGCCTTCAAATAAAACAAACATTTTAGGTCTTCTTTTTTAAACCTTAATTTGGCCCCTCAAAAAGATTTTTAATACAGTATGATCCCCCTAAAGATAAATTTCTAGACCATATCCTTACCTACTGTTTGAGAATATATTTATATATGTCACATAGAAAGCTAATCATGGGCCAAACATCCCTAAGAGAAGAAAGATGGTGAGGCAAGTCTCACACGAGCTGGAGGTAAACGTGGCCGCTAGTGAAGCGTGGGAGCAGATCTACGGCACTCTTCGATTGACAAAAGTTGTTGAAGAAGCGTTTTCAGGTCACATTAAAGTTGAGGTCGTAGAAGGTGATGGAGGAGTTGGGACTGTTCTCAAGCTAACATTTACGCCAGGTATCACAAAGCAATATTAGAAGCTGGTCAATGTTTTTACCTTTTTTCTTTTATGGTTCTAGTAATTAATGTTGCCTTTACCTGTATAGTATATACTAGTGATCATGTAAACCAGTTTGCCAATAATTTTATGGAGAAGTTTGGGAGGAAGATCACTTCGATCGAGCAAAAGGCAAGGTTCGATCGATCTAAAGGATGAGATGTTGCATGATACTAATTCAAGATAGCTTCGATCACTAGTTCAATTAATCAAAGTGATGAGCTCTATTCGGTGCCAATTTTCGAGAGCTTCGATCATTAGTTCGATTGATCAAAGTGAATAGGGTCTTTAGTACTAATTTCCAAGAACTTTGTTCGATAATTAGATCTTCAGTACTAATTTCCTAGAGCTTCGATCGATCGAACTTGTGATCAGGGCCGATTATTATTTTATTTTTTAGAGTTGTGACCTTACTTCTATTTAAACTTAATTAGGGACAACCTGACCAGCCAAACTTTGTATCAAACTAGCAATTGCAGCTCTCATAATCATCTCATCCTTTCGATTGATCGAACTCTTCCTTTCAAACTTCTCCATGAAGTTATTGGCAAATTAACTAGCTAGGCTACATCAAATAGTGACTAGTTCTATTAAGCCTCTCACAAAAGCCTTTCATCAGTTATTGCAACATCTTCTGATATTTCTTCTGGGAAACAAACTTTCAACTTCACAAATATTATTACAAGAATTCAAGAGTTTTTGAACTGTTCATTTTTCTTCAACCAACATTTTTTTGTTTCCAATGAATTAGGTACACCTTTTGCTGGCTTAAAAGAGAAGTTCACAAAGGTTGATCATGAGAAACGGTTGAAAGAAGTACAGGTGTTTGAAGGAGGATACCTTGACGCGGGATTTACTCTTTATCGCGTTCGCTTCGAAAACATTGAGAAGGGCGATGATTCATGCATAATCAAAACGACAATTGAGTATGACATCAAGGAGGAGGCAGCTGCTAATGCCTCGTATGTCGACATCGAGCCACTAGTAAAAGTTGCAGAACTCGCCAAAACTCTTCTCATCAAAAACAAAGCTGATAAAGCTGGTGCAGACTGCTAGAAATACTATATATGTCTTCAGAAATAAAACAGCAAACTTGGTGTTTGTAATCATATTTGGTTTTTTTAGTAAGTAATTAAAACCTTTGAAAAAAAAAGGATAAAAAACCCATGTAATCAGTTCGGGTTTGGTATGTAAGAAATTACAAAAAGTATGGCGCCCGTATGCCATATGTGTTAGGGCTTGTTTGAGATTGTGGTAAAAAATAGAACTTTTGTCAAACGAGCTTTTGTCTATGAACTTCTGATAAAAGTGTTATTGCTGAAAAGTTGTATACTTGTTTGGTAACTATATGTTCTAAGTGCTTTTTGGATGTTAATCATGTTTGATAACAAAACTAAAAAGTACTATTAGTTGCAAAAATAACAAAAAAGGACATCATGCATAAAACAACGTATTGCGCCAAATTCATACTTTCACTGCCAAAATTCATGTATTAGTGTTGTTTAATAAAACATAATCACGAGTGTTTGATAATTTGTTCAAGAAGCACTTTCACGTCTTGAGTAGAAAATTGAGGCCATAGAAGTTGAAGGCGATGGAGGGGTTGGGACTATTCTCAAGCTAATATTTGTGGAGGTATCACATTTTTATCAAGCTGGTGATCAGTATTTTACCTTTTTTTTCCTTTTTTGAGTTTCTACTAGAGTATGATAATAGTGATGTAATTAAACCAATTTTCCAATAATTTAATTGATGGAGAGGTTTGAGAGGAAGAGTTTGATCGATCAAAAGGCAAGGCTCGATCAACCTAAAGGATGAGTCCACAATACTAATTCTTGAGAACTTCGATCACTAGTTCAATCAATCAAAAGTGATGAGCTAGGTCTCTTCGGCACCAATTTTCGAGAGCTTTAATCACTAGCTCGATTGATCGAAGTGATGAGGTCTCTTGAGTACTAATTTTTGAGAGCCCTGATTGATGATTCGATCTTTAGTACTAATTTCCTGGAACAACATTAAATTTAAGTTTTTATTTTGTGTTATGTCAAATCACAATTTATTTTAAAAGCTTATAAAATAATAAATTTAACTATCTAATTAATACTTTAATACTCTCACCATGCGTAAGAATTTTAATTAAAAATAAAGGATAAAAAATTTAAGCTAATATAAAATTGTTAATTTAATTATTTAAATTAATATCACCCTAATAGTATGCGTTAGGTATTATTATAAAGCGATCACAATTAGAAGAATTCAGGAATTTTTGAACTGTTCATTTTCTTCATTCAATTTTTTTTTTTCTTTTTCTTTTTNCTATTGAATTAGGAACACCTGGTTTGACTCTCTTAAAAGAGAAGTTCACAAAGGTTGACCACGAGAAACGGTTGATAGAATCGGAGGCGATTGAAGGAGGAGGTAGCTGCTAATGCCATGTATGTCAGCATCAAGCCATGGGCAAAAGTTTCACAACTTGCCAAATCTAAGGACCTAAGCCGCTAATTAATAGTTTGTAAATATTTTTATTTTAAAAATAAAAAACACGAGGAAAAAAAAAATGTTATCAAACAAAGGCCCATCTTCAAAAATAAAATAACAGACTCGTGGCCGATGTTCATCATATTTGGTTTTTGTAGTAAGTAATTAAAATGGTAATAATGATTGGGCGCCCATCAGTGTTGGACTAAGTACTTAATCCAGTACTTTTAGCTATTTAGCAGTTTTGTTATGTAGGGAAAATTGTGTGAAAAGAGGTGTAGTTATCGGATTTTGTGCGACCTTGGTAGCTGGGCAAATAGTGGATATAGGCTTAGTTTGTTAAACCTTTTTTCTTTTTTTCTTTTTTTTTTTTATTCTCTTAAAATCAACATCATTTTTAATATTCCATTAATCACTTTTTAACAATTTTTTTTACTTTTTATATTACATCACTCACTTTTTTACTATTCAAATAAAAAACTTACTAAAAAATATTTTTTTTTTTTCACTTTTCTATACAAATATTCTTCTTACTTTATATCATATCATTTATTTTATTACTATTCAAAACACAAAAAAAAAAAAAAACCTAAAAGTTTAACAAATACAGCCATAATATCTGCGCGGGCCAAGGTTTTGGGCTAGACATCTGCTTGAAACCATGCGACTAGGGGTGGATGGTGGAGGCGAACCGATTTTTAACCAGCCCATTGTACAAGCCTAATTATGCCGACACCATGGGTGTTCACTAAAGGATGAAAAGAATGGCTATCCATTAGGAAAAGGAATAGTTATTCCTTGGAATAGAAGGTGTGGAATGGAATAGTTATTCCTATTCCTCAGTTTGGTTGTAATGATGGAATAGAACACTGAATAGATATTCTTTTATTTGGTATAGTGGAATACGTGTGTAAATGGAATCATATTGTAATCATAATTTCTTAAATACCCTTATAATACAAATATAATTTAAGGACGTTTTCTTCTATTTTTTTTAACAAAAACCGTTATACTATAACTTTTTTTTTAAAAAAAAAAAAACCTGTCAGTTTATTTTTTATTTTTTTGTAAACTGTTACAAAAAAAAAAAAAAAAAAAATTCACAAAAATCATCATATTCAGGTAAATAGAATCATATTGTAATCAAATTTCTTAAATACCTTATAATACAAATATAATTTAAGGACGTTTCTTCTTTATTTTTTTTAAAAAACCATTATACTATAACTTTTTTTTTAAAAAAAAAAAAAAACGACAAGTTTTTTTAAAAAAAGTGTAGTTTTTTTTTTAAAAAAAAAGTTTGTAGTTTTTTTTTTTTTTTTTTTTGGAAATTGTTAAAAAAAAAAATCAACAAAATCATCATATTCACCCATCAATTTTATTATTATTATTTTTTTAAAAAAAAAAATTGATGTTAGAATGTGAGGGGCTTTTAGGAAAAGAGGCTGCAATAATTCTATTCCTGTAGGAAAGGAATAGTGTATTCCTCTCATTTTTAAAAGGAATACCTATTCCTCTTCGTAAGGGAATAAGTATTCCTATGGGAATAACTATTCCTATGAATAAGCTCTTACCAAATAAAGGAATAACTATTCCATAGGAATAGTCATTCCATTCCGGGACCTATTCCGCAAACCAAACGGGACCGAAATCTTTGGTGGTAGCCCACACCTTCGTGTGATTACATTGTGCTATCAGGTAACAACTAACTTTTTACATAGTACCAATTACTTACTGAATTTGTGTCGTAGGGTTAAGCATACTTACTGAAAAATAAACAGGTATTCTTTTGTCCATTCCTTTTAAAATATAGTACTGAAACTTAACATGTGTTTTCCTTTCCAATTTTGTCCATCTTCACCTACACTACCACATGGAGATGCCATTCTCAATTGATTAAATTCAACTAGCCGTCTGATTTCACCCACCCATCCACATGATCCTAGCACGTCAAGATTCCATTTTCGATCGATCGAACTTGCCCACAATTGTTTTATTAATAGGTTTATGTCCAAATTCGGCGCTCTATTGATCAAAAACCTAAGAGCCACCCATTCATACTCTATCCATTACACCATAATCTTTCTCTTTATTTTAATTATATATTTATTTTCTTCATATTTTTCTTACGCAGGGTGCTACAATTATTTTAGAGGTGGCCAAACCAACTCATTTTTGTACCATAAGGATCAATTTAATATAAGTCTAAACACTAGGGATTGACTTAGTAATTTAACCCTTATTTAATTTTTTTTTTGCTTATTGGCATTTTGTTTATATTTTTGGGGGTTGATGTAACAACCCCCAATCCTAAACTAGGGTAATTTGTAGGCCTAGCTTATTAGGATTAGGCATAGTATAGTTGACCTTCAGAGAGTTTGTGTTTCTTAAATGACCTTTTCAGCAAATATTCTAGCTACCATCAATTAACAAGAAGAGTTCACTTACCCAAAAAAAAAAAAAAAAAAAAAAAAAAAAAAAAAAACTAAGTAATAACAAGAGCACATTCCTACTAGAACTCCTCTTTTCTTTTTTGCTTTCTTTGTTTTTTTCTTTGGTATGAACAAAGATTTACACACAAAAAACAAGTTTGCCGGCTTGAAGAGATGTGATGTTTACAAAACTAAATGGTTCCCCTTAAACTATAGGGTTTAGATTAATACCAACTCTTAAACAATTTTAGATAGAACCTTCAAGTGTTCATGGCATATTCCAAATAATTTCGCTCAGTGTTGTTCTTTTCCCCTTAGCTCATACGGCAACCAACTAATTCTAGCAGTATGGGAACCTTTGGACAATGATTTCTGCCAAAAAAAAATATTAGCATGTAGACCTTTGTCCTTACGGCCTTCTCTTTGAGATAACAATATTATATAATTATATGATATATATATAATATACAAATAGAAAGCAACTGCCCTAAACATCCTTGAGAGAAGAAATTAAGATGGTTGGGCAACTCACGAAAGAGGTGGAGGTAAACGTGGCCGCTAGTGAAGCGTGGGAGCTCTACAGCTCGCTTCGGTTGGCAAAACTTGTAGAAGAAGAGCTTTCAACTTTCATTCAGAAAATTGAGGCCATAGAAGGTGATGGAGGGGTTGGGACTATTCTTAAGATAACATATCCGCTAGGTATAACAAAGCAATAGATGTTGGCCATGAATTGTTTACTTTTTTCCTTTTTGAAATTTCTAGATTTGGATCCAGATTTCTAGCAATTTGTTGTCCTGATTGTTAGCAATTCGGGCAGTAAATATGAGAGAGCCTCTATAGAGCCCACGTGTCCCAATAAATGGACAGTCAACCCAAAACTTGCATGAGCAAGTGAGGCCTATATTTGCTCTAATAGCAAAATTGTTAGGGATCTTTATCATGAAGTTTCTACTAGTATTCTTAAGGGGGAGGAAAAAAAAGTTCTATAATATTGCCTTTACTTGATAAGGATTTCTGTAATTTGATTGCTTGAATTCTATGCAATTTGATTGTCTGAGTTATATTATTGAATGATCGAAATAAGAAGAATTCAAGAGTTTTAAAGGTTTGAAAGTTTCAATTTGAACTGTTCATTTTTCTTCATTCAACTCATTTTTCTTTTTCTTTTTTCGTTGAATTAGGTACACCTGGTTTTACTGGTCACTTAGAGAAGTTCACAAAGGTTGACCACGAGAAACGGTTGAAAGAACTAGAGGTGATTGAAGGATGATATCTTGACATGGGGTGTATATTTTATCGTGTTCGCTTCGAAATCATTGAGAAGGGCGATGATTCATGCATTATCAAAACCACGGTTGACTATGATCTCAAGGAAGAGGCAGCTGCTAATGCCTCGTTCGTCACTATTGAGACATTGGCGGAAGTCGTACAAGTCACCAAAAATTATCTCATCAAAACCAAAGCTGCTAAAGATGCAAATTAACCATGAACTTTGTGATCTCTCAGTGAAATCCCATCTTCAGAAATAAAATTACAAACTTCTGGTGTTCATTATATTTCAACTTTTTTTTTTTTTAACCAAGTAATTAAAATTACATTAACAAGTATGACTAAAGTGTAAAACTCTCGTTACATGTTAAGGGCATAATCATTGATCTAAACAAAAATCTTAAAAGACTGTTGAATACTAATTTGATTAAACCCTTAACCCTTTGGATTGTAACATTCAACCATGCCTTCGAATCTGACGTCTATAGCAATCCATTCTATCAATACTACCCCGAGGGTAGTCCTTTATCTTTTGATGGTTTCAGTCACTTGTCAATATTCAATGACTTAATGACTTAACACTATGCCAATACAAAATACAAAGGCATTAAACCCTTAACCCTTACAATGACTCCAACCATTGATCCAACGACTGTTAGATACTGATGTGATTAGTCAGACCCTTTTAACTCTTAGAATCGTAACATTACATGTAACGAACCTAAGTTGAATACAAGCCTTGCCCAAGACACTGCTAGTGTTCATGTTTGAACACGAATAGAAGTACATGCCTTGCCCAATATATACGTATAAATATTGGAGTTTTCAAATGCTTCCGCTGTTAGCCATCTGAAGAGCCCAATGTCTTGCATTGCATACGTCTATAAAGCAACAAATAAAGCAAAAGAGACTTACTGAGGACTAGTTTGGTTGTTCCGCGAACTAGTTATTTCAACAGCTTTGAATTTGAATGGAGCTACTCCATAAAGAGGGGAGAATCTGCTATGACCAGATCAGGGATATGAGCAACTCTTAGGTAAATTACTTTCTAGCATAGAATTACTACAATACACATAACACACTGTGAGCATAGAATTACTTTCTAGCATGATCTTTTTAGTACATGATAAATGGCCATCAATCTAGATTGACAACAGTGATTGAACACTTTAACCAAAGTCAGGCACTTAATTTATGGCATTTTCTAATGCTAATAAGTCAGAAAGAATCTATCTATTTTAAAGTTTTTTTTGATGAGTAAGAATCTATCTATTGTAAAGTTAAAAACAATTGATCACTTTTCCTTCAAAAGCGAGCCCCAACTCATCATAAATTTGGAAATTTGCTAAGCAAGAACCTAGGTGGAAATGCTCCAAGTTAAGCACTTCATATATATATAATCGCAAGTATCCAAGTTATGCACTTGATTACAGCATTTTCAGCATTTTCAAATAGTCAATGACCTAAACCCCATGAATGGGAGTTACCAAGAATCAAAAGCAATTCCTTACGGGTGAATCATGAGTCATCACAATTATCACTTTCTAAGAGTAAAACTATGCAGAAACTACATCCATTATCAACCTGTAAAATAACTTGGCAAAAATTTCTACCTTTCATTCAGAGCAAAGTAACCATCGATGTCCCAATATTATTAAAATAACCCTTGCCTCATTGAGTATGTATTTGTTTATCGTATAAAGCTCTTGTTTGTAAACCATTTTCCTTCCTAACTAAAGAAAACTACCACCAGAACAGTCTAATTAGATTTGAATGAAAATGAAATCAGTCATTATGACTGCCATGATATTTGATAGAGTCCATTGGGGTTCAGATGCATTACAAAGTGTTTCCTCAAACACCTCTTTGCCATCTCCCAAGTTTCAAAACAAAATCTCATAGTAACGCAATGTGGAAAAAAAAAAGGACTGATCCAGTTTAATCAGCATTATCAAGATCCTTAGCAAAAAAATTTAGGAGAATTAACTAATTTCAAAATAATAATAGATGTCTTTGTTTAACTATCTATCGCTACAACATGAGAGAAATGTTTTGATATTCCATTACATTTCTCAATTCTACAATATCAAGAAAAATCTATGCATAAACAGAAATACATCAAAAGGGATTACAATCTTACACCTGTAATACTGAGTTTCATAATAGTCACTAATCAACAGCCATGGCATCTGAGCCCCCGCTGGCGTCCTCAATCCCATTCTTCAGTTCTTCAGTCGCAAGTCTCATCTCCTCAACCAAACTTTTCTGCTCTTCCTCAATGGTATTCTGCAACTCATCCACCTGCAGAAAGTCAAATAATATGGAAAATTAACTACATGATATTAAGATAGAGTGGACCTATCACATCAAATTATTAACTGTAAGAATGAAGGACACGTGAAAATAGTTGAGCAGAAAAACCTTTAACAAGGAAAAGGAAAATGCAACTGGGACCATAATGTGATATGAGATGGGATTAGAATGGTTATTATTTGAATCACACAGCTAGAAGTACATAATTTTTTCTTCCACCATGCAGAACACATTTGGTGGAAACCATCATTTTTGAAAGAAGAATGAAATACAGAGAAAACTGTTAGCCAGAAGGGGAAAAAAAAAAAAGAGGAGGAACATAAGGTCAGATTAAACAAGCTGTTAAATTAGGAGCATTAGGGCGTACAAGAAAAATTTAATGGCTCCATTTTGTTTTACCCTAGATTAAGAAATCACAATCTCATCATCTTAAATAGGGAAACTAAAAAATTGGAGCCTTAACTGAACTAACTGTGTAAGACAATCTTTAGGATTCCATGAAGAGATGACATTTCTATTGTGATGTTAATAATAGCCCCGAAATAGAGATAAAGGCCCTCTCTCAACAATGGATTAATAGAAATGTCATAATGAAATGTTATAATGCAATTTAGTTTCCAGAGAACAAGTTTGTAAAGACAGTGGAACCCCCTATAGAAAAATAAACAGAGTGCTTAAAGCTAAAGGTGTTCAAAAGAAAGACCAACCAAATGAAGCAGCCATAAGAGAGGGTGGTATGAGAAGCTCTAACGTGATACTCCTCACAAAAGGACAATGAATGTAAAGTTAATTTCAAGACCATCAACCCCTTCCCTACCACATGCTATCCCTTCCGCACCCCCCCCCCCCCAAAAAAAAAAAAACAAACAAACCATCCAGCATCAGGGACATAGTTGTCTAACACATACTTAAGAAATTTCATATGAAAGGTTTCTAGCATTCTATTTTCTCTCTTGAATTCATCCAATTTCCTTCTCCACTGGTTATAACAGCCCTACCCACCAAGGAAACTTTTCCAAAGATGGTTGCGAACTTCAAACCCCCAAGCACCAACATAATAAGTCAAAATAGGAAACTGAGGACTTTACTGCTGCCACAAGGTCCTGTCCGTGTATCAAAAGAGATTTATCATTGTAATTGAACAAAGTCCCAAATTTCAGATTCCCATGGTAATTTGAAGGGGAATACAAATTTAATTGATGAAGGAGATGGGAGACATTGAACGGAGTGGAAGTTAGGGGATGAAGTCCCATACATCTAAATCTAGCAATGAAAATACCCTGAAATTGTTTCTTCAGGCTCCCTCAAACATGCACCAGAATGGGTGCCAAGGGAGCGGGAACTAACATCAGATGATAAACATAATATCTCTGCAATAAACAATCGTAAACTTCAAACAAGCAGATCCAAGTGCATTGTTAATCATAATAAAATGGGAACAGAGGCTAATGAGATATAGCTCAAACAACATTTCCTCGCTTATCAAGAATGGCATGGAGGGTAAAGCCATGGGTTCAAGAGCCATTGGGTGAATGTGAAACTTAGCAATCTAAAATTAAAATGGAATAATATAAAACAGGAACAGAGCAAAATCACACAAATCATGAGCAACTGTCACATACCACGTGCAGTAAAAGAGCAAACTGTTTCTTGCGAAGCTCAAGCAACCTTGAACCAGCCGTGTTCTCTGCATCCAAAGCTGCAATCTCTTTCTCCAGTTCAGTTATGGTCTTCTGTGTCTCTGATCTGGGTGGCTGTGTGGCAATCAATTTCCTGATTGCCTCACACTCCTCTTTGTGCTGCCTCTCAATCTTACTCTCTACAAGCTGCTTCTTAAGATCTTCTATGTCAGCCTGTGCCTGCACGATCTGCCTGTTTATATCATCTTTCAACTCATTGAAGTTCTCCTTCTCTCTTATGTTTGCATCAACAACCGCTTTGCTCTTGAGGAGTGGAATTTCAAATGTCGACAACTCTTGTAAGAAAGCTTTGGCCAGTTTGTCACAGTCCCCATAATGATCTGCATCCTTCTCGATCTCAAGGACAAAAGTGGTGAACTTTTTCTGAAGTTTCTTCAATGGAGGTTCACCCCTTGTGGTTGTGGTGCGGGTGAGAAGCCTGTGTTTTATAATTACGTCCTCTTCATGTGGGCCAAAAGCATAGTTTGCTGTTACCGCTTCTCCCCTGCTGGAGACTTTCCTTCCTTTTACTAACATCTAAACAGTTGATTGCTTCTCAGTTTCCTGCACTACAGGTTTTCAAATACATACCCACGTATATTACAATCTGCAACAAAAACACATATATCCAAATATCCATATTTTCAGAAAAAAAATATGAAACTATAATTTCTTAAATGCGTCATGTATTTTTCTCTCAGTCTATTTAATTTTTTTTTCATTTTCCCCTTCTTTTAATTAATATAAAGCACCGAATAGGATACAACCCAAGTATCTAAGCATTTTTTTTCCTTCTTTTATGTTGGTAAATTGCAAGATACTTCACAAGAAGCATATGTCATCCTTTGTTAACAACTCCTGATTCATAAATAGAGTTATTATAATATAAGTGCCTAAATATAGAAATCCTCAAAATCTAGGAAATGGGTGCAGCATGTAATATTAATCACACACACCCCCCACCCACCAACAACACATACACACAAATGTACATACATATATAGGACCAACTAAAATTCAGTATTATACAAAAAAATCTGATTACAAACTGTCATTTCTTGCAAACTCGACGAATCGCAATAAAATAGCCCACAAATCCAAATTTTTTGAAGGTGTATTTTGAAACCAATATTCTCAAGTCCTAACGGATATATACACTAGCTACTGAAAAGAACAAGGAAACATACAGAGTATAGTTTGATTTTTTTCCCATCAGCAGCTAAACAGAACATAAAGAATTCAAATTCGAATTCCAAACCCTAATTCCTATGCCCCAGTGTTAACAGAACTAAAGTCGAAGCACAAATTCGATAAAAGAGAAAACAAAGGAAAACGAAGCAATTGGCAAGTTATCGAACACCAAATAGCGCATTGAAGTGAAGAAAAGCTCACCGATCCAAAATCCAACGTTTCACGCGCCTTGAGATGGAAAGTGAGGGAAGAAAGATGGAGCCCTAGTGTCTCCGGTCGAGCGCCTTCCTGTTTCTTTCGCTTACGGAGAATGAAGATAATTTTTAACCCAGTCCGTGTTCCGGTTGGCCTATATATGTATAATACAATAAATTTGGGTGGATAATATGGGTGTTTCTGAAATTTGGTATATTTTCGATTTTAATCCTTAAAATTTCGGAAGTTCAATTTTATCTTTTAATATAATTAAAAATCATATTGCATGTAAACCTTGTCTCTATAATTAATAAACTTTTACAATTTTTATTTATAAAAATATTTACATTGAACATTTATCATACTTTTTAAAAAAAATATTATTTAGTAGACTGAAGACTGTTATACAACTTATTAAAAAAAAAAAATATTACGGTTTGAAATTATGAAAAAAACAAAACATATTTTAAAACCGCAAACAAATGGTGTATTTTGAAAATACACGATTTTAAAAGTTGAACCACAATATTACCCCTCAATTAGGTTTTGCTAACTCAGTCTACATGTGATTAAAATAAGATTAAATTCGGACAAAATCGGAGCTCATCATTGGTTCCATAATATTTTCAGCAAACAACATTAGTCTACAAAAACCCTCTTGAATTTACAGGGTTAATAACTTAATAATAAAAGGTCTGAATTTTGTCCATATGAAATCGAATCCAAGTTTTTCCAACATTAGTATATCAATTTAGAAATGTCGTGATAGGTACCCAACAATAACCTTTAACCATGGTCATCACTTGAAATAGAGAGGCTCCTAATCCGAGAAGAAATTTAATTTGGACTGTCCCCAACACCATCTCATTCCAAGCTTAAAATATACAAGTGTTTTTTTTTTTTTTTTAAATAAAATAGACAAATGTTTCAATCATAATTTGCGCACTCTTAATCCAAATCATAGAACCAATCAATTTAATTAATCCCTTAGATATTATCAAATATTTCCACTTATAACACAACTCTTTTTGCTACCTTCATTCTCCCAAAAGATTCATCATACACCAATTGGAAACAAAGAAAAATTGCATTTCATTTCTCTCTAAAAAAATTAATCTCATAATAGTACAACCAAAGCTACATAGGGGTCCAGCATGAGGATGTTTTTGGGTTCCATATTGCAGGAACCAAGAACTTCTTCCCCTTATAACCACGGGCATTGAAGGCGCCACCGTTAGTTGGGTCGACCCTTAACTTTCCGGTGTAGCCAGGGAGTGCCCCGCTCCCAAACACACCCGGACAAGCTGTTGCAGCCTCAACTAGCTCATGATCATTTTTGGTTCCTATTTGGAAAAACCCAGTCTTGAATGGGTTGGTCACTACACCAGCTAAGCCTGAGGCAAAATGAATCACCATAGAGTCAACCCCTATGTTCCCATTTGGTGGCTGTAATGTCACGCCTTGTGGCCCGTAGTCAGACTTGTGGAATGGCCACGCACACGTCCCAGGACACTCGGACTCTGGGTTCCCTACCAAGATGTATGGTTGAGTACCTGCAAGTTTTCTTGTTAACAATTCAGGGTTAGTAGACCAACAGGGGAATTTGGATAAGACAATAAAGCATATGTATGATTTCAAAACGTATAATTTAAAAATATAATTTTTAAAAACATAGTTAAACGTTTGGTAAAATCCTAATTTAAAATTTAAAATTATGCGTTTTTTAAACGCACTCGATCTCAAACGATATATTTTTTGCAATTTAACTTAAAATTATATTTTTAGTATGCAAAATCACAATGTCATATGTGCTCAAATTCATTTAATAATCAATAAATATGTTGGAGTTTTACAACAGTACTAATCACCAAGTGAATTATTAATATAACATTATTGAATCCAAAAGCATAATTTAATCCTTTGGCTTAAAGATGGCGTCTCAAAATTTTATAGCAATATCCCACTTGAAGACATTTCCAAATTTATTTACTCAACATTTTCCTACGTTAATATAAATTATTAACCTAAATGACTTCCATCACATCTTTCAACGTCTATCAACAAAATAAGTTCTTGAATATAAAAAACAAAATAAGTTCTTACAAATTAATATACACGAGTTAGATAGTTTCTTATGTCAATTCCTTGGATTACAGTTTTACCACTTGAAGGTAAAAGACATAGGGTTGGACGATCATACTGTTGGGCCGGATTGCAAATTAGAGGGTTAGTTCGTTTGACAAAAAATGTTCAGAATGTATTTTGATTTGATATAAAAGGAAAAATAATTTTGAGTGTTTTGTATTTTGAATTGTTTGTTAATATTTTATTTTTTTTTAGTAAAAAGGAAAAGGCTTGAGATTATTTAAAAACAGAGGAAAAGTAGTGTTACCGATAACTCCATGCTCAGAGCATTTTCCCATGCACAAATCAGAGGCCGTAACCTGCCTAGACGTGAAGATAACAGCAAGAGTGTCGTTGGGCTTTCCAGCAGTGGCCTTTTGGACCAAAACCTTAATGAAGTCGACGGTCATGACCTTTCCCATAGAGAAAGAGGTATCGGTCACTTGACCCGCAACTTGCACTTTCATTAATCCGGGGCTCCTTTTAGATTTCTTCCCAGTAAATGATTGGTAGCTCCCCACCATTTGCCACCAACTCAACACTTGGGGCTCAAAGTTTGCACCACCATCGTAGTTTAATGATTTAATGAAGCTCCTGATAACCTTCTTTTGGGAGTTGCCAAACTGACCGTACCACAGGAGGGCGAGGTTGATCTTTCCGGCGAGGAGATCGCCGCCGTGGTACGTCAAGATGGGAGCGGGCACAGGTTCAGTTCCGTGAGCAAGAGGGAGGATGAGGAGAAGAGAAACAAAGAGAGCAAGTGGGCGGCTTGGGAGAGAAGACGCCATTTTTTTTTCCCAATCTTTTGTCTGTGTATTCCTAGCTTGTGAGTTGTGGTATGTAAGGACGTCCGGTTTATACGTGCATGCATGAGCCATGCATTGGTGTTTGCTGGTGCAGTGAAACGGACACCACAAGATGTGAGCCTTAATTAGTGAGAGTATTGTTTGGATTGACAAGAAAATAGCTAGGAAAACTATAGATCTCATATTTAGCCATTTAGGTGTAGTAGAATTGTAGATGATAGTCAAAGGAATTTGATGGTGAGTTGGAAAAGTTCCCTCTTCCTCGTTATTCCAAATTTCCCCTCCCTCTTTCCCGTCTGAAAACTAAGTAAGCATAATAATTTTCTCCGAACCAAATTAGAAGATATTTTATTTAATTCACTCTAATATATGATATGTGTCATTTATTAATATTAGGTTCCTCAAAACTCAATAATTATTAACTCTTATTGTAATACCTAAGAACTCAAACATTAAATTTTGAGAAACTTAATGTTAATAAATGACATTTATTTTGCATTAAAGTGGGTTACATGAAAAATCTTTCAACTTGTGTTAATTGGAATAAATTTTTTTCCACTAACTAAAAGGTATGCAAATCAATTAGCTGTCAAAAAGCAAAAGTAATCAATGTCGATCTGTTCAAATGGTATATAGTTGTTTATTTCAAATTGGGTTGAAAGAACTTCCTCCAACACGGTATATAAAATTGTCACGTATTATTTAGTATGCAAAAAACACGTGTTTTTTTTAATAAAATTTTTTCAAACTTCGTTAATTTTATTAGAAGAATATGTATTTTTCACATGTTTAAGAGACACATTATATTTTTACAGACAGAATTGGAAGAACTTTTAATTTCTAGAAAATTTTGTTCATACAATATGGATAAAGATCCATTATAATTTTAAATAAAGCAAGTTTTACATGAAGAAGATTTGGCTCGGCATGCATCTTGAAGAGTCTTTATTTTTAAATAGGAGTTGGTAAAGTAGATTCTTTAGGGGAGGGGATGGCCTGCAAGTCACCCTTAAAGGTGGTTGCGTTTTACCTCCAACCATCTCTAGGAAAGCTAGCGGTGGCGCTGCCACCCTAGATCTAGCTAAGGGTGGCCTTCAAGCCACCTAAAGGTGATCGCCAATAACCTCTAAGTAGCTTGAAAGCCACCCCCATCTCTGGAGTAGCACATGAGCCACCTCAGAGGTTGTTGGGGGTGCACTCAGCCACCCTAGCCCTTAAGGGGTGCTGCCAATCTCTTATCTTTTATATTTTATATTCTTTTATATTTTATATTTTTAGAAAAAAAGAATTAATTAATTTTAAGTTTTTTAATTTAATATATTAATATATTTTATTTTTATTAAGTGTACGTACATATCAAACTCACATAACCGATTAACAGTTTGATAGAATTTGAGTGTAGGGATTAAATTGTTCTTTTGGACTATCCGATGGCCTTTAAATTATTTTTTATGCTGTATGGAGTGATTTATAATTTAAACCAAACACATAGGTTAATTATTATTATTATTTTTAACCGGGGATGGGGGTGAGGTGGCGGTAATATTCATCTTTTCTCATTAAAAAATTAAAATAAAACGAAGGCCTATCCCTTCTTTTTCCAACTTCATCGGTGTCCATCCGTTGGCGCCATTTCCATCGCGAGAAGAAGAGCTGCGGACACGCAGTGCAGAACCAGTCAGCCATGCTGCTCGCCGCACCCGATTGCCTCACTTCTCTCCGTTACAAACCCAATTTTCTCTTCCCCAGAGGTTCGCGTTCGAAATCAGTGAGCCGAACTCGGGCGCGCCGGCCCTGTAAAGCGAGTCTGATCACCAACTCTGACTCCTTCGAGGTGGGGAGGCTCTTCGGGAGCTATGGGTTCATGAACATTACTAGGTATTGCCTCTTCACGGCTCAACTCTACTCTCGCCTTACTTCCTGTTTGGTTGCCGAGGAAATAGTAGAAAAGGAAACAAAAGAAAATTTCAAAAGAGAGCTGGATTAGGCTGAGTTGAGTGTGCGTGTGCGCGTGTGTGTGCCTGTGTGGTGTACACGAAATGAATTTATTTGTATATATCTATGGATATTTATATCTCATCTTGAGAAATAAGTTCTTTAGTTCCTGTTTGGTTGATGAGAAAAGGAAAGTTAAAGAAAAGGAAAGGAAATAAATGAAATGAAATTCAATGGTTGGACTTTGGAGGCCCACCTGCCCAGACACCCACGCACCCCTCTCATTCCCTTTTCGAATTTGAAAGGGATTAGTTTTACCACTTGAAGGTAAAAGACATAGGGTCGGACGATCATGGGTGTTGGGATTCCAAAATTAGAGGGTTAATTAGTTTTACATTTTTTTTTTTTTGATGTTTTACTTCCTATCTTTTCCTTTGTTCTATTAGCAATCAAATGAGGTTTATGGTTCCACTTAGGTTGTGTGGTTTGAATAACTTTTGCTTTTCTTTGTTCTTAGCTTCTGGTTACTTTTTGTTCTAAAGTCAATTTGATTTCAATGTAATAGTAAAAGGTTCTTATTCTTTCCCCAGCTATTCAGGGTTCCAATCGGGGACGGATACTGAATATTCATCTGGAGATTTGAGCCGTTTGAGGACTCAAGATGTGGGAGAAGGCAGTGTAAAGATCAGGTAAATTTTTAAGTATATGAGGAATAATCCAAGGCATTGTCATACTGTAAATATGTGATGCAAAAAGTGTTATCCTTCTTGATGCTGATATTGTACATGGCAGTTCTTTTGCAGGCTTTACGAAGGGAGAGTTTCTCAGGGTCCACTTAGAGGGATGCCAGTTATTTTTAAGGTGATATTGTTGTTGTTATTGATGATGATGTTCTTATTCTTCCTACTTCATCATTAAAAAAGATTTGGTTTTCTGAGGTTATGGGATTATCTTACCCATAATTTTAACCATTTTAACATGTCTCCATATTAGTATGGAGTAATATGTTTAAAATAAAGAGAATGTTGTTTAAGTGTGTAACCGTTAACACACTTATCAAAAAAGTGTGTAACCGTTAACACATCTTTATAATTAATGAGGATTAATATGTTAAATTTAAGAGAACTTTGATAATACAAAAGATGGTAGCTTTTAACAAACCATGATCTATGTTATGCAAAATGTCTCGAGCAATCATGGTTGAACATCTAATGCAAATGGCTTCTACTCCCACAGTGCTTATTCTTGCTAAAACAGAGGACAAGTCAAACACACTCACAATGCTAGACAATAAGGTGGATTGCTATGGATCATGGTTGAGATGTTTTGAATTAATTTGAATTATGTTATCACTCCCCCTCAAAGTGGGCTGTGGACCAGACAAAAGGCCTAGTTTGACCCTAAAGTTCTGGAAAGGTGTCTTGGGTAGGGGCTTGGTGGAGAGGTCTGCAACTAGTGAATGGAAGGGACCAACGGAGTTCGAGAGTACCTAGAGCCACTTTTTCAAGAACATAGTGATAGTCGAGCTCAATGTGTTTGGAGTGGCCATGAAAGGCTGGGTTGATTGTCATGTGAAGTACATTAAGATTGTCACAAGGTAAAATCAGGGGACGAGAGGTGTGAATGCCTAGGTCTCGGAGAATAAAGCACAACCATAGTAACTCGACAACAGTAGATGCCATGGAGTGATACTCGGCTTCAGCACTCAGCTCAGGCTACCATTGGCTGCGTTTTAGCACTCCAAGAGATACAATTATTGCCCAAAAAGGTACGAAAACCCATGGCGGATTGTCTTGTAGAAGGGCAGCCAGCCCAATTACCGTAAGTGAACCCATAAAGATCAAGAGTGTTGGAGGCTAGAATGCGCAATCCCAGCTGAGAAGTACCACTGACGTAGCGGAGGATCCATTTAAGCACTTTGTAATGGGCCATGGTTGGAGCATGCATAAATTGGAAAACAAAATTAACACTGTAAGAGAGATCAAGACTAGTAAATGTGAGGTATTGGAGTGCTCTGACAATACTCCGATCGTGGGTGTGGTCAGGGTAGGGTCAGGACTCAGTAGGTAAGTGGCGACCTTTAGAAGGCATTGGAGTGGAGAGGTTTGCAACCAACCATAGATGCACGATCAAGGATTTCCTTGGCATATCGAGTTTGGCATAGAAATAGTCCTAAAGAAGAAAAATGCACTTCTACGCTGCGGAAGTGGTGAAGAAAACCCAAATCTTTAATGGAAAACTCATGTCCCAATTGAGTAATAAGCGAGCAAATGTGAGAGGGGTTATCACCTGTGATGACCATGTCATCAATATAAAGTAGCAAAAGGAAAGTACCATGTCGGGAGTGAAAAATGAATAGACTCAAAGCAACTGTGCGATAGTAGAAGCCGAAGAAACTTACTAAGGCGATCAAACCAAGCTCGAAAAGCCTGCTTGAGACCGTAAAAGGCAAGGCCAAGCTGGCAAACATGAGCGGGTTTGGTAGGATCAACGTACCCCAGAGGTTGTTCCATATAGACTAGAGTAGAAATGGAGTCATGTAGGAATGCATTCTTGACGTCTAATTGTAATTTCCCACCCTTTGACAACGGCAATTGTGAGAGCAAGGCGAATGTTGGCAGGTTTTATGGCAAGAAAGAAGGTTTATGAAAAATCAATACCATCCACTTGATTGAACCCTTTAGCAACCAGTCGTGCTTTAAGGCGTTCAAGAGACCCATCGGACTTGAGTTTAGCTTTGTAAACCCACTTACTTCCAACCACATTGATGTCCGGTTTGTAAGGAACAAGGGTCCATGTGTGGTTGGTAGCAAGAGCAACAAGTTCCTCATCCATTGCGGGCCAGGATGGTGTTTGGCAGAGGTGATTGAGCGAGGCTTAGCTGGTATATCAAGAGAAGCCCGAGTGTGAAGATAGAGATACTTGGGATTGGGTCGTTTAATCCCGCCCTTGGATCTTGTGATCATTGAGTGTTGATTTGCAACCAGTGATTGTGGGACCTCTATGGGAGAAGACTGATCTGGTGCTAGTGGAGAGAGACTCAGTGCAGACTCATGAGCTGCTGCAAAATTATTTGAGATCAATGTCCACTCGAGCTGTTGTCAGGTTAAACTCATGTGGACGCCTTGGGTTCTCTAGAGATTGTTGACTAGAGAAGCTTGATGCTTCTCAAATTGAAGTGTCTGCATGAACAGAGCTCAAGCGGTGATCATGTGGTGATGGGTCTAATGCAGAAGCCACTGGTACTCCATTTGATGTGTCCTTTGTTTCAACAAGAATTTGCACCGTGGGAGTAGAAGGAGCATAGAATGAGATGTTGGGTGTTGCAAATCCAGATAAAGAGGCTTCACTAGATGAGGGCTCTTCCCACACTGGAAATGAACAAAGCTCCCCCTCAAGTGAGCGATAATCATGGAGACATGAGAGTTCAGTAAAGGGAAGGACATCTTCATCAAACACAATGTGACAAGAGATGTAGATACGGCCGGTTGGTGGGTAAAAACACTTGTAGCCCTTATGCTTGGAGCTATAGCCAAGGAACACACATGGGAGAGACTTCGGATCCAATTTCTTGTGTCAATAATCACTAAGGTAGGGGAAAGATTTGCACCCCAAGACTCGAAGAGTGGCATAATCGAGATGCTTGTGGTAGAGATGGAAGAATAGAGAATCCATGCCAAGCTGTGAAGAGGGTAACCGATCAATTAGAAAAACAGCAGTAGAAAAACACTCAACCCAAAACTGCGGAGGTAGACAAGCATGAAACATCATTGTAAGACCCAATTCTGTAATGTTTTGGTGCTTACGTTCCGTTGTCCCATTCTGTTCGGGAGTTTTAGGACAAGCAGGTTGGTGATGAATGCCTAAGTTAGCCAAGAGCTTGGTAAAAGCTATATTAGAGATTTCTCCACCTTCTTCACTTTGAAAAATACAAACCTTAGCATCAAATTGACAAGTGACATATTTGTGGAAGTGCTCAAAGCAAGTGATCAATTCATATTTTTTTACGCATAGGATAGAACCATGTAAAGTGCATGTAATAGTCAATGAAAATTGCATAGAACCTAAATTGTTCTCGAGATAAAACTAGGGCCGGCCCCCAGAAATCACAATGAACTTTAGAAAAAATGAGACTTTATTTCAGTGTCTCTAGTTAGAAAAGGAAGCCTACATGAATTTCCCATTTGACAACTAGTGCACAATGCAGAATTCTTGTTGCTTGAATCAAAGGACATAAGATTACTAGTGTGTAAATGATCAACAATACGCTAGTGTACATGGCCAAGACAATGATGCCAACAGTTGTTATTAACTCTTCTAAACCAATGAGAAAAGAACGATGCCAGGTCTCCATCAAGTGCATACAGTCCACCCCTCTTGCTCCCTTTGGCTATAGTTCTGTTTGTGGACCTATTCTTAATCATAAATCCGTTTCCGACAAACTTGAATGTGAGGGGAAAATCACATGTGAGTTTACTAATAGATAACAAGTCTTTCTTAATTTGAGGAACCAAGAGAACATCATTAAGTTGAACAGAAGAAGTAGCAGAGCCAATATTTGCTTGTCCAATGTGTGATAGGTAAAATTTGTCAGTTGCCTACCATCACTCCATCATGACCATGGTAAGGAGTTAGAGAATGGAGATTACCTTGGTTGCTAGTGATGTAATTCGTAGCCCCAATATCGAGAAACCAAGCTCCATCTTGAGTGTCAATTGTGATGTAGCGGAAGATTTGGTAAACAAATTAGAAGCATCTGCGTCTTCTGATTAAAAAATAAAACAAGCCAGCAAGTTTAAAAGTAACAAACTCCGCAGAGTGTTTAAGAAAAATTCTCTGATTAATAAATATTTAATTGTGTTTTATGACTTACAATGCAAACTCACCTATAAATACTAGTAGAAAATTTGAAGAGAAAGTAATCATAGTCCTAGTAGAACAAGTAAACCTAGTCCTAGTAAGGCAAGAAAATAAATACAAATCTTAGTACAGAAAGTAAACCTAATCCTAGTAAGGAAAACAATTACAAAATCTGAAAGCTTAAAAGCAATAAAAATAAACTAAAGATGAAAAAATAAAATAAATGGTAAAATCCTAATCTAAAATAGAAAATCAATAAATTGATTTTTCTGTCAACCGAATACGGTTGACAATCAGCAGTGATTATGACAAAATCTTTTCTTCTATACTTCCATTGTCTGAATCTGAACAAAAATCTTCTTAAACGGCGTTTTCCTAATAAATTATTTATTATTCTTCTTATTTTGGAATTTACCAAAAATATGGGTAAATTTCGTCCTACATCAAATTGTCATGGCAGCAAGGGCTTGAGGGATGTTCTCCGGAGTGAACTAGTGATTGAATTGGTTGAAACACTTTAGAGCGCTATGGTTTTGTTTGTAGCATATTTGATGCACAGGTGGTTTGCTTTTGGAGAAGTGTCACTTTGGTGCTGTCCAGATGGAGGATTGGCGTGTTTGGATTCAGATGTGTTTCCTTGAACAAAATCACGCCCACGAGAGTTGAACGAATTTGAGGATCCATTGTTTTTGTTTTTTTGGCTCTTGTTGGAGCCTTGCCCATAGGAGGGGTCTGTGTATCCAATTGGTGTCATGCTGACTGGCTCTCCAATAGGGTAACAACCTCCGAGTATGGTGGCACAGGTGGTTGGAGCATTGTTGTATTGAACATCTCCTACCCTTTTCCGAGACCATTGAGAAGCCACCAAGATTTTTTATGTTCTGGAACTGGTTTTCCTATAGCAGCAAGATCATCACAAACTGCCTTGAAGCACCGAAGTATTCAGCTAACATGTCCATGCCTCGAGTTATCGTTGTGAGATGTTGCTTGAGTGTGGGATTTCAATTGAAGGACACACGGGCAAAGGAGTGAACAAGGGCATTCCAGACCTCAACAACAGCGTCGAGGCCTATTACAATGCCAAGAACTTCTTCGGAGAGAGTAGCGGTGAGCCACCCTTTCACTAGGCGATCTGTATCACCATTTGATGAAGGTTGGATTGGGTTTGGAGCTGTTTTCACCATCAGCAACAAACTGAGATGCTGCTTTGGTTTTTCATGTAACAAAGCCTTGAAGATCATAGCTCTCAAGGATATTCATCATTTGGGTTTTCTAAAGGAGAAAGTTGGAGGAGAGTCCAATTGAGACAAAATTAGTGACATTGTGTCATGACTCACGAGATAGGGGTAAACTAGAGGAGTTTGACATGGTTAGGGGCATGGAGTCTATCTCACCGAGGCTCTTATACCATAAAGACGATTGAGAAACTCTATCTCAAGGTGAGTTAGAGAGATAAATAGAAAATTACAAATAGTCAAAAGGCTTAATACAAGGGAAGTAAAGATATACATGGAATGTACAATACAACTTAAGTAAAGATTTACATGGAATTGAGAATACAACGGACGTAAAGATATATATGGAATGTACAATGTTAAAGAGAGCAATATTAGGAGTTGAGGAAGCACTTCCTAGCTGGACTGCTATGGATCATTGTTGACATGTTTTGAATTAATTTGAATTGTGTTATCAGACAACACTATATATAGCATATTATAGTCTTCAATGATTATACAATTCTCCTTCTATTTTGCGAGATACTCTACTTAAATTAATCTACATTACTTCTTCTCCATCTAGTCCAAAACTTCAAGTATCATGAAAGAAGAGCTTCTTAATACAATGGACTGTAGGCAATTTTTAACTAAGCAAAACAAGTTCCTTTATTAGTTAACAGAGCAAATTATTTAATGGTTGAGTAGCTTGGTTTGTTCGCAAGTACTGCATTTTCTTATTGAGCAAGAATATTCTAGAAATGATTAGATCAATAAGCAACCAACCAATGTATAACTTCTTTTTTTTCGATAAGTAAGCAAAATATTATTAAAAGTGCAAGCGCAATCCTGGTACACAAGAAGTATATAAGAGTAGCGATTAATAAGAAGAAGAGAAGAGTAAAAGAAAATCTGTAAAACTAATCACTAAGGGGGCTAAAAAAGCAGCTGTCCAAGAAAAGAGAGTAAAAGAAGAAAAATTTAAGCTCCTCTAAAGTCTTTTCTAGTCTTTAAAAAGTCTATCATTTCGCTCTCTCCAAAGGTACCACATAAGCCAAGAAGGCACCATCTTCCAAACGACAGCACTCCGAGAACGCCCATTCGTACAAAGGCACCATCTTCCAACCAATGTATAACTAAGAGGAAACAAACGAATTATCATAAATTGGAGCAAATAAATGAGTAAAATGTGCTGATACATGTGATTAAAGAAGTCACTAAATGCTCTTCCTATAGCTGAACATATCCAAAATGAAATCAGGGCCATCATTATCTTCTTCTTCTTCTTTGTACATAAAATTAAAAAATAAAAAATAAAAACATTACAAATGAACCTCCTCTTTGTAGTTTGATCAAGTTTCTTTACCCCCTTTCCTTATAATCCCATTTGCATTTAATATGTATTTTTCATTTTTTGGAGAAGAAAGATCTCTATTTACCTTATGCTTGCTTATAGGATATGGACACTCAGTTATCTTTACTGGTTTTCTGGCACCTTGGTTTAGTTCAGTTCTTTAAACACGATACATTTCATTGAGAATAGCAATTTCAACTATGAAGGTTTATCCTGGACAACGAGCTGGTGGAATGGAGGCTGATATGATGGCTGCGAACGAGTTGAATGCTCATTCTTTCCTTCAAGTAAAATAAGATTTTTTTTTTCACTTGCTCTCTTAGTGACTGTATAAGCCTGTACGCAGTTGCAAGTTTTCAGCAGTACTGAGGGAGTTCTACTAATTTTTTTTTTTGGCACATTTTTCTCAGAGCAGTTCAAAAGGTATTTGTCAGAATCTCCTGATACTTGTAGGTGGTTTTGAAACAAAAACTGGGGAGCAGGTTTGTTATATGACATGAACTATATTCATATGTAAAGTTTTTGGGTATTTCTTTTGGTAGATGCAGTTTATAAAATAATTATCCTACACAGTGGCTTGCTTTCCGTAATGATGGGAAATATAGTGCCGCAGACTATGCAAAAGTGATGAGTGAAAAAGTATCAAAAAATCGTGTCCTAGGGGAACAGATGTCCTGGAATCAATTTGAACAAGAGCTAACAATCAAACGCAGAAGAGATTTTGTGATTAAGCTGCTTCAGGGTGCCATGAGAGGTCTAGCTTTCATGCATGAGCATGAGAGATTGCACCAGAGTCTTGGACCATCTTCTATTGTTCTTAAGTATGTCTTTCAAAAATATTCAATTTGGTTCGAGATACCAGTTCTTCTGTATGAGACTGTTATGATTGTTCTGTTAATTCAGTTATATCTTACTCAAAGTTCAACTTATCAATTGCAGCACAATTATAGAAAGAGATGCTGCTTACTTAGTTCCTCGACTTCGGGATCTAGCTTTTTCTGTTGATATCAGGTATGTTAATGGTATTATTGCTCTTTATTTTTTTCTTTTCAGTTTAAGCTTCAACATGTTGTTCAACTCAAAAAGTATCTGTTCGTGAAGAATCTTTTGTCTATGTTTACTATAGGTGTATCCTACATAGCAAGGATACCCATCCCATATGGTTTTCCCCCTCTAAATGCAATATGTTGGATCACCTTTCAGAAAGAAAGCCATGTTTCCAGGTTTAGTGAATCCCAGTTATGGTTGAAAGCAACCAAAATGTTCTGTTTCTTATGACATGTTCAAGTGAAACATATCTTTTTGAAACTTAATCGGATGACACTCATGAAAATTCTTTGGAGCTCTCTAAAGTACCCACATTTTGTGTATAGAAATAGATAAATGAACTACATTTCTGCTTCTGTAGGATTTGTTCTTTTAACATTTTGTAGCAACAAAATCAATGTTTTGGTTACTGAGGGTAAGGGGATGTCAATTTCCATTCTGAATTAATGCAACCACTATCACATTATATTTCTTGCAGAAACATCACAACTGCTTCAGGAATATCTTTCTTTCTTTCTTTCTTTCTTTCCTTCCATTTTATTTGTTGAAGTTGTGAATTATTGCTTTAAAATAAAATTCCAGTATATTATAACTTAAATATTTTATATCTAATCACATGGTTTCCCAGGTATTCATGCCTAGAAGAGAGTCCAGGAACACTCTCAGAGGGACTTTGGAGACGAGCATCTGCTGCCGGTGCCTTCACATTAATGGAGAAGAGAGCCTTTGGAATAGCAGATGATATGTAGTTTTTTTGAAACATGGGATCATCTTAGTAGTTTTGTTCAGCTACATATTCCATTTAACATTTCTTATTGTTCCCCGGCAGATATGAAGCAGGTCTTCTTTTTGCGTACTTAGCTTTTGTTCCATTTTGTGAAGCAGGCATAATGGATAGCCTTTCCTTGCAAGTAAGCTATAATACAACTACACCTTCAATTTTTCTTGGGGTTTGTCAGTGTTTTTTTTTTTTTTTCTAGAAACTCTTCTCTTTTCAAATGTAATGTTATCAATCTTAAGGCATGACTAAGGAGCTTGTTGGGAGTATTTGTGGTGGGCCATTGTTTGTTGGGCTGGTTTGGTGGCTAATAGTACTGCAGATGGAGTTCTTCTCATGTGGGATAGGAGGGTTGTGGAAAAGATTGACATGGATATTGCTTGGTTCTCTGTCTCTTGTTTGTTTCGTAATGTAGACAAGGATTGACATGAAATTTGAATGTTAGGACGGTAAAATTTTGAGTGGAAGCCCAAGGATTATTTGCAAATTGGATACTGAAAAAGCTTATGATTATGTCAACTGGGAGTGCTTAATTTATATGTTGAGGAGGTTTGGCTTTGCCAAGAAGTGCATGAAATGGATTTGGTTTTGCATTTCTACTGTTAGATGTTTGGTTTGGTGTTAGTCAATGGTAGCCCAACTGGTTTTTATGATAGTTCTAGAGGTTTGAGGTGAAGGGGCCTGTCATCATCACTTCTTTTCCTCTTCATCATGGAGATTCTTAACAGGATGTCGCTAAGGTTGTGGAGGGTGGTTGGTTGTCAGGTTTTTGGTTGGTGGGGGTAATAGTGGCACTTCGGAGAAATCTCATCTCTTATTTGCAGATGACACTATTATTTTGTGGGGATAGAGATCGATCAGCTACAAACTATTCTGCTTGTTTTGCTTTGTTCAGAAGTTTTTTCTTTGAGGGTGATTTGAGTGAAAGTGAGTTGACGGCTGTAGGAGAGGTTGAGGGGGTAGCAGATTGGGTAGAAATATTGTGGTGTAATGTAGGTTCTTCATCTGTGACTTATCTGTGTCTTTGAGAAGTAAACGTTGTGATTCTTTTTGGGTCTCATTGCTCTTCTGAATTTTCAATTGTAACCTGTTGGGAGGATGCATTATAATAGTACATTGTAATAATTCTTTTAACTTTCGATGAAATATTATTACTTAATAAAAGAGAAGCAAGTCTTCTAGATCCTAATTGTTTATTCCATGAACTTGCAGAGGCTTTTGGAGAGCACTTTCCAGCTTGATCTTGAAGCTACAAGAGAGTAAGATGTCTTCTAAATTTTACACTTCAAGTACTAGTTATGATGGGGATAATTATATGTTTCTTCAGTTAGTGAAATGGAGAATAAACACCTGAAACTCCTCCCCCCCTTTTGGCTCTCTTTGACTTTGGGCTTTGTGCTTTATTTTCTTTGCTTCAGGAGTCTGGGGATCCCTGTCTCGCTCTGAAATCATATTCCTTTCATTGAGTCAATACTGTAAATCGACCGTAGAACTTGCAAACTACTTGGATATTCATAGAATGATCAAGAACTAAATGAATTTCTAGTAGCATTGCTTTGAGTTGGAATACATTTTAGAATAGTTTTTCTTCAGCAGTGAGACTGACAGTTTCTGACAATAGTAGCAGTTAGAAACAGACTGAAAGTAGCCTCATTCCAACTGTTTTGAAGGCTAGTGCAACCATCCTTTTCCATTATCTAGTTCTGTCCCCTTTTTCTCTTCTGTTTCACTGCTGCAGAATTGACAATAATAAATGGGTTGAATCCTAACAATTAACAAAGCATGTCCTTTCTTGGTACCTAGGTCAAAATCAGCATGTTGACTTGCTGTCTAAAATCCACTGCCGTTTGCCACACTAACATGAATATTTTGTGGTAAAGAATTATGATTAATGGATCAGCCCGAACTTGTCTTCACATATCTTTCTTGCAGGTTTGTTTTATTTTCTTTTCAGCTTTTTAGTTATTATTTTGTATTTCTTTTTTCTTCTT
The DNA here is from genome assembly GCA_900184695.1 of Betula pendula. Classification (NCBI taxonomy): domain Eukaryota; kingdom Viridiplantae; phylum Streptophyta; class Magnoliopsida; order Fagales; family Betulaceae; genus Betula; species Betula pendula. Next base: position 174,878 of record FXXK01000423.1, read on the forward strand.
TTGGCAGGTATTGTTTGGCAGATGACCGACTACTAGATGCTGTCAAATTCCTGGATGTTGGTGATGGTGCTGGTTGGGAGTTACTCCAGGTTTAATTGTATTTTCTGACTGATGAGCATATCTGGTGCACCCATCAATTTTGTTTTATCCACATTCTAAAAGCTTGTACATATGAAACGTCTATATGCCATTAACAATAATTAGTTAATACATGAACATCTGTAACACATAATAACATGTTCAACAAAGATGAGTTTGATTATAGTAACTTATGTAATGACCCAAGGAAAACGTTAGCCACATTTATGTTATCACACTAAAAGAATTAGTCAATTTAGAGCTTTTTTAAAATTATTTAAAAAGTTCAATCTTACCTAATAAGGAACTAATGTGAGACTTAGCACCCATGACTGGCTTCATAACTCACCCACTCTATGTAAGCTACTCATCTTCCCTATATGACATTGAGGTGTTACAATATCTTCGCTCCCCTTCTTTAAATCTCNGGTGCTGTGCCGGAGAGATGGGCAGGGAGCACCCGGACCCAAACAGGTGGCTGCGGCCCCGGAAATCACCGGATGTCCGCCGGCGAGAAGCAGACTTGGCCGGCGACCACGACGGCAGCAACAGGTAACGCCGACGAGCACGACGACACTATCTCCATCGAGACCGACCACTGACAGAGCACCGGAAGCCTCACACCACCACTAAAGTCGTCGCCGGCCACCACAGACGATACAAACCACCTCAGAAAGCGCCGGCAACATTAACCACGGCGACACCAAACCACGACGATACCAACCAACGTCCCTGAAACATGCTTTTAACTCAGGGAAGACTCGAGACAACACCAAACCAACCACTGTCGGAGGGCACCATGTCGGCAAGTTCACGATGTCGACGCCAGTGCTCTCCTAACACGGGCGTGAAGCCCAGAGCCGTAATCTCAGCAAAACAGGTGGTGGGCGTTCGTTTGTGAACGACGACAGAACTAGGGAAAGGAAAAAAAAAAAAAAAAAAGAGGGAAGGGAAGGTCGTATAGTATCAAAAACACCAGGATTAAACCTTAGGCTCTGATACCATGTTTTAGGGTTATGTGAAAGAGAAAGAGGAGGCACGTTATATTGTTGTACGTAGCCTACCTCACACATATTATTATATAGGCTTTGAGAAATAATACGATGACCATAATACCCTCAAACCCTAATACATTATTCTAACATTCACAAAGATGAGGTTGATTATAGTAGCTTATGTAATGACTCAAGGAAAACGTTAGCCACATTTACGTTATCACACTAAAATAATTAGTCAATTTAGAGCTTCCTTAAAATTATTTAAAAAGTTCAGTCTTACCTAATAAGGAACTAATGTGAGACTTAGCACCTATGACTGGCTTCATAACTTACCCACTCTATGTAAGCTACTCATCTTCCCTATATGGCATTAAGGTGTTACAATACTCTCGCCCCCCTTCTTTAAATCTCTAACGTCCTCGTCAGGGCCACACCATGCCATGTTTCAGTACTACATGGTGTTACTAGGTTATTATGATACCATTTGTAATAACCTAAGTAAAACGCTAGCCACATATGTGCTATTACTACAAAAGGATTAGTCAATTTGAAACTTCCTTAGAATCACTTAAAAAGCTCAATCTCACATGGTAAGAAAATAATGTGAAATTAACTTAACATCCATGAGTGTCTTTATAAACCACTCACTCTATGTGAAGTACTTATTTTCTAATATGGGACTGGATGTTACAGTTTAATATTAGAGGAAGACCATACCTAGAGAAAACATAGATATAGTAGGAGTTTGTTTAGATTGTTTTAGATTTTTGGCAAGCTAGATTATTTTAGAAGGATATGTTTTCCCAATCCTGAGCAATTTGAATGGGTAAAGTAGACGTGTATGATATACTGCTTCCAAACATTCAAATGAATGATTTCATTTGCCTATGAAATTGCAGTGTGGTTGGTATCTCCCATATAGGTCTGCTTACAGGCTTTTTCACAGCATTAGTATGTAAGAATTCAGCATGAATGTTCGTCCTAAGGCTTGCAATCTCTCTCACTCTTTCTCTCTCTAAAAGGACAAAAAATGAACAAAGTGTATTAGTAATTTTCATCTCTTACATGTTTTTTCTCCCTAGTAATTTTGGGTCTTTCAGTGGACTCAGATTTTCCATGATTTGCCGACAAGTCCATTTTACTAACATGATGGGGAAGTTTTTCTTGTAGAATTTGAAATTAGAACCTGATTTATTTTTTATTTCTCGAGGATCGTTTATATTTCTTGGTCACTAGTCACTGCCATTGTGTTCTGAAAAAATTGTTACTCTCGGTGCAGGCAATGCTGAACCCTGACTTCAGAAAACGACCAATTGCCGAGGCTGTAATCAATCATCGGTTCATGACTGGTGCCATTCTTTGAGTTCCAGAGACTAAAGAATATGATTTATACCTCAACTCAGCTTGTTTATAACTCTATAATTGGGACAAAATATCCAGGGGACACGACAAAGTTGTAAGAATGTAGAGAAGTTGCCTAAACGAAGGGAAATAAATTTTAAGATTCTAAGAATATACTATAATTCTTGAATAGCTCGGGTTTTGCTTGAGAATGTCAAACTGTACATGGAAATTACATATATTTTGAACACTAATAGACTAAGGGCACGTTTGGTATGCGAAATGATAATTTTTTAAAATAGTCTTTATTAAAAATGGAATGGATTATCTTGAAATATTCATTCTAATAGCCGTGAAAGAATTACTATTCATTCAATTGAGGGAATGTCTCGTAATGAATAGATTGTCATGTTTAAAAATGTTAAATGATCTAGCAATATGTATATTATTAAATGCAACAAAATAAAATATTGATTATTAAATAACTTTTATTCATTTTACTTAAAATGAAGGAGGATCTTTGTCCCAACAGATTTTATATATATAAAAATAAAAATATCTCAGTGAATTTCACTTACAAATCCCAAAAACACCAAAAAAAAAAAAGAGGCCAAAATTGCACTTACCAAAGACAAGTGCTAACAACTGATACAATAAAAAAAAAATAGTATATATATAATAAGAGTAATACTAAAAACTATATTTTTATTCTACAATTATTTTACAATACTGACATGACAATCTCAAAATACAATTTTTAGCATTAATATAAATTTTTAAAAAAAAAAAAAGAAAAGAAAAAAAGATTAATGCTATAATACTACACCCTTTATCTCATCTCTATTTCTTTGGATCAACCCATTAAAAAAAAAAAAAAATTAGTGACCGATAGTACTGGCACATTAACTCAGTAGGGTGTACTAAGTAAAATTAGTAACTTTAATATGTTATACGCGTAAATTTAAAGTAAAATTAGTAACTTTAATATGTTATACTCGTAAATTTAATATAATATACAATATTTGCGGCAATAATATGAGGGTGCATTTTCGTCATGACGAATACATATTTCGTTTTGTAACGAAATTCTCTGCGGTCTGCACCTAACCAAAGCCAAGGATTGCAAACCGCGAAGTCTTTGCATATCTGAGAACAAAAGACGCACGAAAGGAAAAGCACAAGATTCCAATTCCACATTGACGCATCAAAATCAAGACCCAACAGTTCCCAGAAAGGTATCCTTGCAGAAAATTCATAGGAACAAAACAAACCCGACAAAACCTTTGTTTTTCCGTGCTATCTCTTCTCTTAACCTGTAGTCTCTGATCCCTCTCTTTCTCTCTCCAGACTTTCTCTGAGCCAGTGCCGATGAGGTAAGTGGGTTTGATTCAGTTATATAATTGAGATCTCTTCTGGGTTTCTGTTTTTTCATTGAACTATTGGTATTTGATAAAGTAATCTGGATTCAATTTGATTGGGTATGGAGTAATTGTGATTGTACTTTATTGAGTTGTTCGAAATTTGGATATGGCCAATGATTTGAGTGAAATACTTTACTGTTAAATCTCGAGCTCTTTTGTGTGTAATTTGTCCTCTCTTCTCTCTCTCTCTCTCTCCTCCCCCCCGCCCCCCCCCAATATGATGTAGTTAAGCTAAGCTAAGTTTAAGAAAATAGGTCTTTGTTGGAAAAGAAGACTGCTTTTTGTACGTCCTGTACTTGATGGCTGTGAATCTAAAGTATGTTATGGAAATTACACACTTGACTGTTGTTGACTCTTAGCCATGAGCTTGATCAATTTATTTTTAAATTGAAAGTCATGAAGCTTGAATTTGGTTGCTTCAGGTTTGTAAAAACCTACACATGCTCATTTATTTGAAAGCTGTTGTTGTATTTTCATACATATCTTCAGCATAGGGACTAACTTGTTAGATTAGTCTAATAATGAAATACATCAAATGGCTGAAAACCAGATCATCTATTTGAAGAATTGTCATCAGATGGGGTGCGTATATTGAGGTGTAACACTGATTAAAGATTATGAATGCAGATCAAGATGGTATCAATATTCTGCATATCCCCTCCTTTTCCTGCTAGGATTGGAAATCCTGTATTTTCAATATCCATACGATTGAGTCCTTGGGTTTCTGAAATAGTGTAAAAAGAAGTGTTTCGAATCATTGCTATTTGACTTAGACCTGTTTTAAAAAAGTCGAGGCATTTCGAATTGTTTGTTGACATGGACAAAATCAAGGCAAACCTCTAAAATTATTTCAATATTGGACCTTGGACATATAATGGTTCCGAATTGAATCTCTTTAGAAAGAATATCTTTTGTCTCATAGTAACCTGCTCCTGTTCCCTTACGAAACTTTCATTATTGGGTTAGCCATACACTTCACATGTTTTTAACAATTCACATGGCATCATCAAATGATACAAGTCTTGGATCGATTGTATAGTTGTTGGATTATAGTCTCTTACCATAAAAATAGCTGCATGCGCAGCAGCACCAACTATGAGAAATCCATCCATCCACACGTGATATTTGAACAATGACAGTTGAGTACCATAGTAAGTCGCTAGATATGGATAAGAGGGCATCAAATACATATTGTGAGCTACAACAATATTCAACTTCGTAATTCCTTTTTAATTTGGTATACACAAATATGACATCACTTTTTCTGTTGCCTTCGTCTGTCTCTGTGTGATTTGTAATAATAAATAATTAATGAAAAAGTGTAATTTCTTTTACAGTTTTCTGCAACTGCTGCATGGCCTCTGTGGCTGATCTGGCATAAATGGAAGAAGTTCTCAGACAAATTTTCTGTGTATGTCAGATCTTTGCTGGGGATTAACAATACAATCTTCAATGGTAAACCCAAAAGTGTCCCGCCGTCCAACTATATTCTACAGGCCTATACAACCCTCTGACCTCGAGATTTTAGAGCAAATCCACGGTGATTTGTTTCCCATCAGGTAGATGTTCTCATCTGATACCCTTCATTGGTTACCGGCTTTAGGATGATGTGATTGCTTCTTCACAAATTAATGCTAATCTTCAGGTATGAGTCTGAGTTCTACCAAAATGTTGTCAATGGACGTGAAATTGTATCGTGGGCTGCTGTTGACCGCAGTCGGCCAAATGGTAAAAGTGATGAACTCGTTGGATTTGTAACTGCACGAATAGTACTTGCAAAAGAAAGTGAGGTGAGTCCTCAAAATTTACTGGTCTACAGATTTCATTAAATCTTCATACCTGATGCTTTTTTCCTTTCCCCCTCCTCCTGAAGATGAGTTTTGATTTTAGGACTCTGGTAAAACTGCCAGAGACATAATTAACCTAGCACATTTACTGGATGTTTGGCAAATGTTTAGTGTTGCAGAAGCTACCACAAGATATTTCCAACTTAAGAAAATTATTGATGCCCAAAATTATTGTGGTTAGATAACTTTCCCATTGGATTTGAAGGCCTTTATTCACACTCTAAAAAAATACTTCCTACTATCATTCATGGTTTAATACTTAAGCTAAAGGCCTTAAAATTATTTGAATTGCATAAGCTTGCATTATTTTGACTTTTCAATGAAGAAAAATTTCTTTTTGTCTGAGTGTCTTGATTGCAAGCCACATTTACAAAATGTACTGTGCTTATAGAGGCTAAGCCTTTATTCAAGATTTTGCAAATATCTAAAAGAACAGTCTTCGCTGATTGTGGTTTTTTACTTATTGCAAAGGAAAAAGAGACTTGCTTATTATTGTCTTTTCATTGGTTCTCTTAATTCATTTCAATCCAACATTGGACTTGTAGATAGCAGATGTGCTCAGATATGACTCATCGAAATCAGATCAAACTTTAGTCTACATTCTGACGCTGGGAGTAGTAGAAGCCTATAGAAATTGCGGCATAGGTAGATTAGTTTTTCCTCTTATAAAATTTTGAGACTTCTTACTACGCGACAGATCAACTGATTCCTGATGGTGGATTTACAGCTTCTTCATTAATTCGGAAGGTCATAAAATATGCCTCAAGTATTCCAACCTGCCAAGCAGTTTACTTGCATGTCATTTCTTACAACAATCCTGCAATACATTTGTACCAGAAAATGTCATTTAAGTGTATAAGAAGGTTGCAAGGTTTCTACTTAATCAACGGTCAGCATTATGACTCATACTTGTTTGTCTACTATGTAAATGGCGGTCGTTCTCCTTGCTCACCGCTGTAAGTACAAAACATCCTCTATCCTTGATTCAGTCAGTATATCCTATGTAATGCTGGAAATAGTTTTCTCCGTCTTCTTTGATGTGGAATGGTTGCAGAAGTCATCTTTAATTGGTAGCATACAAGTCTTGAACATTTTGGTAACCTGCCATTGGGTAAAGTTACCTCTGTTAGTTGCTTGTAGGCCCAAATTTTCATTCTTTGTCATCAGACTCCCGTTATGCTAAAAGATCATTGTTCGTCATCATGACTATGTGGGGCATACGCCATGACTCAAAAAAGATCTAAATTTAATTTACCTCCACATGTAGAAATAAAACTTGAAGAACTAAGATAGTATTTTTTCAAAAAGGTGCAAGGAAATAATGAACTGTGGACCATATAATGATAGAAACAAAAGTGATGGGAAGGTAATTCCAAATTAGGCGTGAAAGGGTTATTATACTTTCTTATCTGCATTAAGATCCTTATGTAAGAAAATGCTTATGTGAAGTATTTTTTTCATGATTCTTCAGTTCTCACTTTTATAGCGTGTAATTGATTGGTTTTTATAGGAGAAAATTCTACCAGAGATTATGGGTTTCAAAAGTTGCCTCATCAACTGGGTGAGATTTAGTGAACTTTTCTTAAGTGATGTCTATTATATCACAAAAAAGAGGTGTTTAAATTTTCAGATTATGTATGAGGAGTTTGAGGAGAAGAAAAATAAAATGAACAGCAAAACTAATGTTGTATGTGTGTATACTGTTTGAATATGTAAAGATGATAATTTATATGAACTATATATGAAATTGAATAATATTATATCGAAATGCTTGAAAATGTTTAATATGAGGAATTATTATTAACCAAATACACAGCATGTGACCTTCTGCATCACCACAAATTTGACTGATGATTATTATAAATCAGGTTCTTTTTCAACCATTTTTGTTTTATTTTGCTTTTGTTTCTTTTTTTTCTCTCCTTTTTTCTGACATATGAATTGCATAAGATTCTGTAGGATGTCCTTGTTGTTAGTTCTAGGGTGTGTATTAGTATTGTGAAGGCTTTAGATTATTGACTTATTTTTTTCTGTAAACCTAATGCATCCCTTCAGAGAACTGTAATATAATAGTTACTTTTTTCTATGTTTCAGAGAGCTTGTTACCAGCATGGTGGGTTACATGAGGAGTGGTTTTAAGACGGTGGCTGCAAAGCTATACAAGAATGAAGATAGGAAGGTCCCAAAGTGGCCCAAATGTAAAGAAACCCATTCTCTTATAGCAACCCAAAACAAAAGAAATTTGACCGCTGAATGTGATGGATGCGAGTGTGTTTGATTTGTTTGCTCCTGTAAGTTTAATCAATGTATACCTTTCTGCCCCTTGCCTTCTCTTCCCGTAATTTGTACTTATTCTAAAATACATGAAATAATGTGTTCTTGTAATAAACTCTAATCTTCTTGAATATATATAGTGAGGCCAATAAATCCTAATTCATTGAAACTCGACTGAAGAAATTGATGAAATGTGATAAAGACTCACGTGGTTCTTCCCATTTTAGGATAATTTACTGTGAATGAGCACCTGTTGATTCTGAAATGCCCGTTATTTTCTGGAAGTGGAACTGGTGAAAAATATATTGAACACACATCCTTCAAGTATGCTTTCAAAGTTTCAATCCTTAATTTTTTGTATTAATTTAGTGGCCTTTTTCTCATTACGCGTAAATAGTCAATTTGAAAGTAAACCTGATTACGGAGATCCAAATACACCATGAATAGGGATCGCTTGCCATTGGGATTGCAGCTCAATACCTGTTAAGGCAGGTGGACCCCATTGAGAGCACAGACTTATTTAAAATTGGGTAAGAAAAAAATTCTTTCAATTCAATCAATTACAAAGTTTTGGTTTGTCAACTTAATAGACTCATTGAAATAATTTCTTCCGGCCTAGGTTGGAGAAAAATTAATTTGGCAGACGAAACATCATATAATTTGACACTTACCATAGCTCTTCCATCAAAGGACTAATAATAAAATACTCTTGTTCCCATATCATTTTTTACAGAGACATTCACAGGTTTCTCATATAATAGTGCGCGGTGAACTTCGATCCAATAGGTAATAATCCCAATAAGAAGGATCCAACAACTTGAACAGAAAACATCACTTAGTTTCAGGAGAATATAAAGCGCTCCGGAAGCCCAGAAGCTCTATTGACTATTGAGTGCCTGATGCAAGATCATGCCAAGCATCTCTGCCAACCTGTTGAGGCTCCTGATCTGGTTGATGTAGCAAATCCAAGAAAAGGTATTAGAAGAAAAATTAATGAATCGAATAATTTTAAGAAAAAAGATAAGTTTAATCGATGAAAGCAACATGCTAATTGACAACAAAGCCTTCATATTGAAGCATATATTTTTCACTTCAACCAGCAAAAAACCTACATAATTTCTAGACATTTCTCAAAACCTTCACTTCTAAAACCATGGATACACAAAAGGACATAAGATGGGTCATTCAAAAAATATACACTTCTCCATTCAATATCACCTAAATAAAGGGAGTAACCTAATCAATAAAAATACGTACTTGACTCCTCAGTCTCATCAGTCCGAACAACCATAACCGGTGGCAATGGAAGTTCTGCAACAATAAGCAAAAGTCAAATTAAACAAGTGGTCTACAAAGAAATAAGAGAGACAAATTTCTTCATGAATGTTTATGGGCATGTCCAATTGGGAACGGGAGCAAGAACAATACCATCATCAGGCAAGGTGTCTTTCATCCACTCCTCATCCACAATATCTATGAGTATCCCCAAGCTTATTTCTGCCATATTTGCTGACTAACTAACAAAAAGCAGCACAACCCAACAAATTACTCTCCTGTGTCTCAACGAATCATAACCATTCTTTAAGCAAAATTAGCAAATCATGGAAACTCTACCACCCAGCAATTCATCAAATTAAAAGGAAAAGCAGAAATTTAGTGTTTTCTTTAGATGATCATATTATGATCTGTAAATCCAGAAACTTCATCTTATACAACCAATACTCATAACCATAACGACAGAAACAAAAATTTAGGAGCAGAACTCATGTCTGCACTTTATGTACTTGTGCAATGCAATCAAATTATTCTCATAGTAGATTGTATTAAAAATTCACAAGCTACATTTTTTAGTATGCAATATATCTAATATACCTAAAAAAGCAATTAACTCCGACGAAAATTCACGCTAATGCAATCCAATTCTTATCAATCAAATTATTCTGAAAAATTCACACTATCACTATTACAACTTCACAAGCTAGACTTTGTTAGTATCCAATAGATCTAAATATCGCGAAACAAGCAAATAACTCCCACGAAAATTCACGCTAATTCTCGGTTTGGTTGCCGAGAAAAATGCAGGAAAATAAAACATACAAAAATACAGAATCCCAGATTCCACATCAACCCAAAAAAAGAAAAAAAAACTCTACTCTCCTCCTTCTAACGCATCTACTATCCTCAGTTCAGTTGCATCCTCCAGCTTCCAAACCGATATTGAAAATATGAAAGAACATAAGAAGATGGAGGAATAAACTACCTTATAAGAGAAACTGAGAGGGAGCGGGTATGAGACCAAATTTCCCCTTTGTTGTAGGCGTTGTAGCTGAGAGAGATTGAGAAAGGCAGAGAGTTTTGATGAGCTTATTGTGCCCTAATTCGGGCAGGCTGTTTTGGGCCTTAGACGATCATTTAACACATAGGCCCAACTTATATGACTTTTTGGGTTCTTCAAAATCGCGGCTCGGATCGCTTAGCCTTCTAGATTTTTGGATCGTAGGTTCTTACAATCCAACCCCTTGGACAACAATTTTAATAACTTTTTAGAATCGATAGGAATTTCTTTTAAATTTATATAAATCAGTCTCTAAAAATAATATATGTCCACATATAAATGTTAGAAGATAATAAATTTTGAGTCTCTTAACTCTAAGTAGAAAAATATAGGTCAACAATTTTTGATACGATTCGTGAATTCGATATAAATTAAAAATGACATTAGTATATTAAGGTTGAATGATCTGACTTGTTTAATTAAATAGATTACGATTCGTGAATTCAATATGAATTAAAAATGACATTAGTATATTAAGGTTGAATGATTTGACTTGTTTAATTTAATAGATTATATTATGGTTGATCTATATAGTTTTATATACATGTATCGACACAATTCGAACTTGACACACGACTTTTAAAACTAATAATTTTTAACACGACTTACAATCCAATACGAAATTAGTGGGTTAAGGTTAATGGGTCTTATCTGTTTAATTAAATAGATCATTTTAAAGTTGATCTATATAATCTTTTATACATAACTTGACACTACCTGAACTCAAACCCGACACGACCATGAATTTCCACCCCTAGAAAAATGTTAGGTTTATAATTCTTCAAGAATTTTTTTACAATTTGTTGACACATATCAATATATGATTAGAAGATATTAAATTTTTTTTTTCGTGATTGATGTGACTAATCATATACTAACATGTGTTAAACAAATTATAAAAATAAGTTAATAGATATTGCATTACTCAATTAGTACTATCACACTAGTGTTGGACTGCCACCGATAGGATGACACATCTCCCAATAGGTTTATTATGTCATCTGTCCCTCTACCACAAATGAGAGGGCGTTCCCTGTTATTTGAATTAGAGATCTTTAAGTACTCTTACATTTTACCACAAGTACAACTAAGCTTAGCTTGGATATGTTTTTTTTTTTTTCGGATTTGTTTTTTTTGGTTAGTAGATTGGATTATAAGTGCTTGCCTTGCATGCGTGCTTGCGACCGTTGAGTACTTGATAATTGATATTTTGTAAAAAGACTTTTCATTTGAGATAGAACGACTTTTCATTTGAGATAGAACGCACTCAATGGAGCAATGAATTTCACGTGGAGGAAAAATTGTTGGCTATATACATATGAAAGAAGGAAAATAAATAACAAAAACAAAAAAAGCCTACATTAGAAAATTCTGTCCAAAAAGTTTTATGGAACAACTCGTCATAACCTCGTTTAACCTATCATAAGTGATTAGCAACGTTATCCTTTTTTTTTTTTTTTTTTTTGTAGAATTATTTATAAACAAATATTTGGATATTTACAAATCTGGCATCCAAACCTGCTTGAATAAGAGGAGGAAAAGTATAAATTTGTTTCACTTTCCAACAACCCGTGTCGAGTAAAGCTTTTTGACTCCCAAACTCCACAAATAAAAGTCATTTTCACACATCACGTGATTCACGGTGCATGTTTTACATATGTAACATATTAACATATATACCTAAACATGAAAATTACAAAATAAATATATAAAATGTTTCTTTATATAATTCGTTTGGATAAATAAATTTAATGCCATAAATAAATTTGTTTAATATAATATTTGCAAGTGTCATTGCCAAAGATCCGGTTTTTTTTAATTTTAAGTAAAATGAAAATGAATAACTTTACAGTTTAAATTTTGTTTTGTTTTAATTAACAGTGTACATATATTACATAATTTTAAAATTTTAAAAACAGAAGACAGAAAAAGATATCAGTAGATGTTGTAATAATTTTTTTTAAAAAATTAAATTACTAGCAATTCGAACAATATATATAAATAAATTCTTATAAAACTATTGATTCAAACAAATCTCGAACAGCCTAATCCTACTCGAACAAAAACTCTCTCACAATTGTTACAATTGAGACCCTAAGTTAAAAGAGAGGGCATAAAATGGAATCAAGCTAGCTTCTAGGAAGAGAAGATGACAAAGCAACAGAAAAAGCCTTGCTGCGAGAAACCCTTTCCCCAAGAGAATAGTAATTAATTAATTAAACTAAAAAAAGTAATAAATATTATTTATCTAAAGTAAATACACGCGGCAATTTTCTTCGATCGCTCTTTCCCTTCAAATACCCGCAGACCCCCAAAACCTCGCTCGCAAATTCTCGGAGAATGGAAAATACTAATGACGAGGAGTCGACGACGACGACGAATCCGTTGCCGCCATTTCTGAAGAAGCTGTACGCGATGGTGGACGACCCAGCGACCGACTCGGTGGTGTCGTGGAGCGACGGCAACAACAGCTTCGTGGTCTGGAACGCACACGAGTTCGCGGCCAAGCTTCTGCCAAAGCACTTCAAGCACAAAAACTTGTCCAGCTTCATCAGGCAGTTGAACACTTACGTGAGTTTTCTTTATCTCCCTCTGTTTTCCACTTTTTTTTGTTCTTAGCTTTATGTGCTTCTGTGGGTTTTGTGGCTATATTTTGTTTTTTTGTATGGATTCTGGGTATCTTTTTGTTTTTTTGTTTTTTGTTTTTTTTTTTTGCAATATATTGGTATAATTTGAGAACTTGATTAGGATCAAGGGGCTTAAGCCAAATTAAGTTAAAAAGATTTGAAAAGGGTATTTTCTTGGGATGTTCTTGAAGCAATATCTGTCGTTTATGAAGTCGTGGCCGAAATTATAGCATCTGTTTTTGTTTGTTATCCGTTAATCTACCATGTTAATGTGGTTGGTGATGATAGCAACATGTGATTAGAACGAGTGGGCGAATTTCGTCAAGGCATGGTCATTACCATGGTGTTTTGTGGCTGTAAATTTTGCTTATAATGCACCACTATTGACTTCTATTGACTTCTATTGCTCTTGGGCTGATCAATTTAGTTCTTTCACTAATGCTCTTTTGTTAATTATGCGAGGGGTTTTATAATTTCTTGGGAATTTTAATATCCTTACTGGATGAAGCAAGCACGTTATTTCTTGTCTGTTATAGATGTTGGTATCGGATATGATTTGCCTTATACTACATTATCATGTTGTATTTCAATTAGGATTTTGTATTGCTATATTGATCATCAAAGTTACTTGGGCAACTGCTTAACTTTGGGGATATTCTTAACTTCAAATTTTGAATGTAAGATATGTATTTAGGTGGGGAAAAGAATTTTTAGCTTAAGATGTATGGTGAGAATTTTGAACTTAAGATACGTACTGAGGTAGTAAAAACGAAAAAAGAATTTTTAATTTGAGATGTTTGGCGAGATTACTTTCTGTGGAGCCCCCAAAATGACATCTTAAAGACGTAGGAAATTGATTTCATCTTTCTAAATGATTACCAGAAAACCTTGACTTGTTCTCTCATCTTGTTGACAATGTTTAATTCATGGAGAGGTTATACTACTTTATCTCTCATGGTGTGAATTTTGGAAGTCTTTTAATAGACAGTGTGGGGGACGTACTTTATCTTTTCTGGGTAAGGGAAGGAGCAGAAAGTTGCAGCTTCAATCGATGAAGCTTGTTTCACTGAAATTGGATTACTTAAATTCCAACTTATACATTAAAAAGTTTCTTCTGGAATGTTTAGAGAGTGTTAAGGCTGATTTTGTTTTCTGGTGAGGAAATAAAAACAATAATAAATGCAAAGGGGGTATAGCTGATGTACAGCAGAGGTATGGACTGAGGTTTGGTGTTGTTATGTGGACGTGCCATTCATGAAATAATGGGGAGAGAGCATGGTGTCAAAGATTACAAAATTTCAGGATGCCATGGGTCCATAGAAAACATCTAGATTTTGACATACATGTATGCAATGGAACTGATAAAGTTGTGGTGGAATTTATCAAACAAAAAAGTTTGACAAATTAATGGACTGATCTCTAAAGCACATGGAAGCTCGAACATTGTTGAATAAAGTTTTTTTTTTTTAATGACATGGAACCTCACCAAGGCAGGGCCCTTCAGACTCACCCCTGGAGAGTAACTTCGGATACCCAACCCCACCCGCCAGAATCGTGTATCAGGTAAACTAGGAGAACTCCTACTGTGGAATAGAACCCAGGATGTTCGAGTCTACAGCTTATCCTAAGCTCAACCTTTGCTGCACCCTGGTGGGCTTGTTGAAGAAAGTAAGTTATTGGAAAGTGAAATATGAAGAGGTGAAGTGGAAGAAATTTCCAGCATAGTCTCTTAAGGTGCAAAATGTGGGTTGATGCTACTTGGATCACTAAATTGGTGGTACTATAACTGAAGAATGCAAGAATGTGGTGGATCCAATGGAGATGTTTTAAATTGGAGGAGAGTGCCTCTAAGGGTAGCCTAATCGGTTGGGGACCGCACTTCATGAAGCGGAGGTCACTATTTTGAATCCTTTCTTCCCCTTCCCCTTGGAGCAAATTACTTATTAAAAAAAAAAAAAATGGAGTAGGGTGGTAAGTATTCTTTGTTGCAATGGATTGCATTGGATGAGAGAAAAAGCATGCACAAGTGTTTAGAGTTGAAGTGGAAGAGGCAATGAAAAACCTTTTCTGGTTGAGAAATGCCTTTTAAGAAAGTGGATAAGAGGATTTGATATTATTTGTTTTTTTTTTTTAAAAAAAAAAATGTTAGACATTTTGGATGCCGATATTAGGAAGTTTGAAGGAACTGTGGAGTAGTTGGCCCCATTGTGCTTATGGTGGTGTCTTTAGCGGGAGAGGAATGCTCAGAACTTTGAAGCTGTAGAGACTTCGGGAACAGAGCTGCGGAAGTTTGTGCTTTACACGTTATATACTTGGATAGCTGCATATCTTACTTTACTTGTTTCTAATTTTGTAGATTTTTTGACTTTTTGTTGTTCTTTTTCTTTAGATTAGGGGTTCTTTTGTATACTCTCTGTGTACTAGGGTTGCGCCCCTCTGCGCTTTATTAATACGATTCTATTACTTATAAAAAAAAAAAGTTTGAAGGAACTGTGGGGGAAATTTAGGATCCTGAAACTGATTGTCGAATGACAGTCAACAACATTTCACTTCTAATCAATTTTTACCCACACAATCTGTAACAACCCTAACCTGAGAGGGCTAGGTTTTTTAACTACTAGAACCTTAGAGGTGCTAAGGTCATAAATTAGAACGCACAAAGCACATCTAACTATACAATTAAATTCATGAGTAATTAATTAAAACACTTATTAAAATTCAAGGTGCAGAAAAGAAAGGTCTGAAGTTTAACAAAAACAAATTGAGTCTGAAAATAGTAATTTTCTTCTCTTGTGAGCACAATGCACTTATTAAAAATGGGGCTTTTAAAAATCTTGTCATGATGACTTATTCTAATCCCATGATTCCCATCTATACTACCATGCTATTCTGGCCACCTATTGCACGTCTTTCCTGACCCCACATCCCAACCTTATACCTTGCTCCTCCTAACCTAAAAACAAAATAGAGAGCGAGCGAAAAGGCTCAGCAAGTAAAATCCCCAACCAGAAAAACAGTTGGGTTAAATTCATTATGTTTGAACCATTTCTTCTTTGAAATCACATTGAAAATGAAGATTTCTTTACTTTAAAATCCTTAACTAAGAAAGTGCTAGCCACATTTGCACTATTACTACAAAAGGACAAGGCTATTTGGAGTTCTCGAAAATCACTTATAAAGCATAGTCTCATCTAACGAGGAACTAATGTAGTACTTAATACCCATGAGTGTCTTTTATAATCTACCTATTCTGTGGGTCATTTTTCTTTCCAATGTGGAACTGTGGTGTTACAATCTCCCCATAAATTCTTGACATCCTCGTCAGAGCAATGTCATGCAGTGTTCTAGTACCACATGACGTTACTAAGTTGATTTGATACAATTTTTAATGACTTAGGGAAAACGCTAGTCACATCTATGCTATCATTCCAAAAAGACTAGTCAATGTTGAGCTCTTTAGAATCAATTATAAAACCCAATCTCACGTAGTAAGCAACAAATGTAAGACTTTGTACCTATGAGTGTCTTTTATAATCTATCAACTTTATGCGAGTTATTCATCTTCCCAATGTGGGCTGCTAGCTCATTACAAGCACTAAACTATTCCTAAATAGTCTTATATCTACTTTTCATGGTTATATCTAAATCCTTTTTGTCTTTCTGTGCACCCTATTCTGCCCTAATAGCATCCGCTAGTTCTGTTTTTGTCATTATCCACATATACAGTGGCATTTTCCATAGAGCAATATCTATGCTGTAATCTTATTATGGTTTGCCCTTTTTTGATAGTCATGGTTTGGCCAAACATAATACCACACTCCAATAACTTTATGAGCAACACCCCGTTGACTGGTTCATGACTTCTTTTGGTTATATTATTTGGTTTTACAAAAGTATTATTTCCTACTTTGATTCAAACATTTTAGAACGATTTGCTTTTGAGTCATTAAACCACAACTTTGGGTTAGAATTTACCTCCATCTGTTGGACTTAACAAATATCACTATGTTTGCAACAAATGCCTGCACCATGGTAGTTTATGAATTTATGATTTCAAACTTGCAGTTTGGCTTATACTTTGAGTGGGTATACTTGCTTGGCCATTTTTGAGTTGGCAAATATTTAATGTGTCTGTAACCGAGACTTCATTGTAAGTTATCAGAGTCAACTAAAACCAAATTTATATTTTATTTTATGAAAATCAGGTCACAAACCCTATGTGCTTATCATCATTTTGACTTTAAGACCCCATTTTTTAACTTGATAATTTAATACTTGAGTTGAGGCCCATTATAAATTGAAGACCTTTGTCAACATTTTCATCAGAAATGCCTGTGAAAGTACAATGATGTCCTTTAGATAAAAAAGAACAAAAATTAAGAACCAAAAAAAAGTGGCCAGCCTTGGTGGTGGCCGTAGGTGGCACAACCCAGCCATGGCAGTCCTACCCTTTCAAAATAAAATTTCTAATTCTGTCCTTGGGTCTGACTATGTCAAATTATCTTGTCAATCTTTTGTTTTGTTTTGTTGTTTTTTTTATTTGGTTGCCTCTTGTCAAGGTCTTGGGAAAATCACCTTTTCAAATAATATTCCCTTGTCTGACATTTTTTTCATGCCTTATCTGAGGCCACAAGACATGCTTCTACAGTTTCTCACCACCATTTGGAAAGTCTAGATGCTTAATGCTGTCATATCTACGATTCTTTCATTTGTTTGTTGTCACAGGCTGCCAATTATGTGAGGCACTATTTTTTCAGTGAAAATACTTCCTTGGGGAAAAACATATTTGATGGAAAATTTATTGTCTTTATTTATCAAAAAACATATTTGATGGAAAATTTATTATAGAGAAATGTTTTTCTTTCATGTAATTTTTCCAGTATTTGGGTGTATCAAAGAGTCTATTACTTTATACTTTGAACGGCTGGTTTGTGACGGTAAAGGGTGACTGGCTATGGTTTTTTTGCTTGGTAGTTGGGCGGGGATAGATGGGGATAGCCAACAATTGGTGGGGTGTCAGTTGGCAGTGGGAAGGGGTGGGTAGTGGTGGTTGGAGGCTCAAGCTCACTCGGTAAAACACCTTCTTCTCTTAAGAAGAGGAAAGTATTTTCCATCTTTTAAGGGGCTATTTTCTGCTGACCAAAATATTAATTTTCCCTTGATCATCAAACATTGGAGTTATGGAAAATATTTTCCATAAGGTGATTTCCCATGCAACAAATGGAGCTTTAGAATGCAATTCTATGTTTGATAGTTGTTTGTAATTGGTTGCAATTTAAATACTGGGTATGTTTAAATTGTAAGTATGTTGGTTCTCAAGAGGGTGAAGGAAATTGGTAAAAGATAAATCAAAGTCAAATAATGACTATGATGTGTGGCTTTTTTATTACACCCCTCCCCCCCCCCCACCCAAAAAATAATAAAATAAATAAAAAAATGAGGGATGCCTGTGCTGGAGACATATAGAAAATTGACTATTTGTTAAATTGTCAAAGCAAAATTCATTGAGTTCAAATCTTGTTGTCCAGATTGACATTATTATTATAAAAATGTATATGTTTGATTGAAATAATTTGAACAACTTAGGTTTTTACTTTCATCTTTTTTTTTTTCATGATAAATAATTGTTTTCATTTTGGTTAAGCAGGGTTTTAAGAAGGTTGACTCAGACCGTTATGAATTTGCAAATGTGAAGTTTCTAAGAGGTCAAACACACCTTTTGAAGAGTATCAGTAGGAGGAAACCAGTTCATGTACCTGGTCATCAACAACCACCTAAAGTACAGAGCTCCTCGGTCGGGGCATGTGTTGAGGTAGGGAAGTTTGGGCTCGAGCAAGAGGTTGAAAGACTTGAAAGGGACAAGAATGTTCTCATGCAGGAACTTGTTAGGTTGAGACAGCACCAGCAATCAACTGATCACCAGTTGCAGAATGTGGGGCAACGTGTACAGGTAATGGAGCAGAGACAGCAACAAATGATGTCTTTCCTTGCAAAGGCTATGCAGAGTCCTGGCCTGCTTGCCCAGTTTGTACAGCAGCAGAATGAAAACAATAGGAACATTACCGGAGCAAATAAAAAAAGGAGACTCCCCAGACAGGAAGAAGGTGCAGCTGGTGAGTGTTGCACTAATGCTTCAGATGGACGGATTATTAAGTACCAGCCTTCAATGAATGAGGCAGCTAAAGCATTGTTCCGGCAGATCTTGAAAATGAATGCATCTCCTAGGATGGATCCGATGATGAACAACCCTGATGCATTCCTGATTGATGATGCTCCTTCTACCAATGATTTCAACAGCGGAAGTTCCTCGAGTCGAGTTTCGGGAGTGACCCTTTCCGAGGTCCAACCTATCTCTGGGCAGTCATATATGCCTGAAGAGTCACAATTTTCTGTCAGCTGTCCATCTACAGCCATTTCTGACATTCAAACTTCCTCTTATCTGGTGCCTGATCACACTAAAGCAGCTCAGTTCCTAAAAGTGAATGAGCATAATTCTCAAGAAGAGACTATTTTGCCTGACCTCACTGAAATGCAGGGAATCATACCAGAAAACAGTGCAGAATTCCCTGATATGAACCTTGTGGGGTCTGAGACTGGGAACCGAAGTTATGTGGACCCGATGTCTGCTGTTTTGGATGAGACGAGGCCCATAGAAAGCGATGCTTTCTCTCCAGAAAGGGATGTGGAAGCCTGGTTTGATGACATCCCTGTACTTCCAGGCATTAACGATATTTTTTGGGAACAATTCCTTACAGCAAGCCCACTGACGGGGGACACAGATGAAATTCATTCGAGTTCACTAGATGGAGTGACTGAGGATCATGAGTTACAGATAGGAAAGAAGAATGGTTGGGACAAGATTCATCAAATGGATCATCTTACTGAACAGATGGGGCTTCTTGCATCGGAGAGCAGAATGGGGTGACCTTCTTACCAATTGTATATGTATGTTTCTTGGTATCAAAAGGTAAACTTTTAAGCCACCACTTATCATAATAAGCATATTTATTGTCACCTACTCCCTTTCCCAGCAATACAAAAATTAGCAAATGCATACAGTATTTCTCACTGATCAGCCATTTTCTAGTTCCTTTTCTTTCCTTCATCATCTTGGTATCGTATCATGCTGAGGAGACTGTATTTATTAAGAAAATATGTATATTTTACCAGCTTTTCAAATGATGTAGTGACCGTTTCTTCTATAGCACAAAATGAATTATTTAAGTCATCAAGTATAGCATATTCCCCCCCAAGTCTGTACTAAACGTATAAAGAATGGTTAATGTTGGTGTTTTACTTTTACTCTTGAATTGCTTTGCTTCTTCTCACACTTGTAACTGGTTTAAAAAAAATTTCTCTGATTTGGACTGAGCTGCAAAAATTTGTTGAGGTGATTTAATTAGTCAAGCATATTGCCTTCCAGTTTCCAATTTTGTATGTTTCTATGACTCTTTGCGCAGGTTGATTTCCTGTGCTGTTGGGCAAACAAAGCTTTTCTTCAAAGACAGATGACCAGTTATGAATTTAGTTTAAGATATGATATCAAGTTTAATAAACTTTCTACTCTTACATCTGTATTTCATAAGTCTGTGTGCATGGTTACCGGAAGACACTTTCTAGACATAATACAGTTGAAGTTTAGATAACCTTTTTCAGGTCGAAATCACAGGTAATGGTGTATTACCTGTAATATGACCAATGGTTTCTATCTCCGATCCTTTTCGTATGCAACATTTTTGCCATCCGGAGACGGGTAAAAAATTCGGGTGGCAAGGAGTTATACCTCTGTTTGCCTTTGGAGAAAAATCTGTTTTCCCAATGAACTTTTATCCTGGGGTTCCGCAGATACGGATTGCGGCTTGTTTTTTTGACTGTCGTGGCAAGGAGTTTTGACTAGGATGGGTAGAATCTGCATAGATCTTACTGCCATGGAATTATATCAAAATGCTTGTTGATTGAAGCATACATCACAGTACTGTATATGCCAAGAGTTTCTGTTCTAGTCTTGAAACCTTGGAATTGTGTCTTAGTTCTTATTGATGTCATTAGATTGTGAGCACAGATGGTAAGGGATAGAGATCAAGAAAAGAGGACATGAAAAGCAAGCAATTGTTGTGGTCTAGGGTTTTAAAGCTGTGCAAACTACTAAAAAACGTCTTAAAAATCCTAAATGTTCATTTCACCTACTAGTGAAAAATGTCTTAAACTACTAGGGGGGTACTGGGATTCTGCACATATTGTTTAGTTTTATATGCGTTGAGGCCTCGATATTTTGTTTTATAAAGCTTGTTGCCAGAACTGGTCTTGAATAGCTGAACAATGTAGCATTGGCATAATATTTTTAAAGTCCCAGAAGCTTGTGTTTTGTATAACTTAATTTGAAATTAAAATTACAATATGTTAAAGAAATTAGATAATGATGAACTAACAATTTTAGCTGGGACAAAGTTTTCTTTTAAAATGAGTTGATTCTTTCAACTCAATTTATTAAATTAACATTTATTTTTAGAGTATGTGATTGTCACATATATTTTTAGACCATGTGATTCTTTGAGAATTGCATGCTTTAATAAAGACAACGTCAATTTAATAGAAAGAATAATAAGAATTTTCTTCATCCCAATTTGATGGAAATTATCTCCTTTTAGCTGAGGATCTGCCCAGTCATAGCAGAGGGACGTGATGGTAGATCCTTTTCCCGTTTTGTTTTCCCCACTTTTTGTTCATGTTGAATGTTATATGTAATCCCAGTGCAACTGAAGAGAATGAAAACAACGATAAAATCCTATGGTGGAAGGTGAATTTTCTTGACTTACACGATACGTCAAGAAAAAAGGAATTCTAAAGTTATAAGCACGACTGACTACCAAAAAAAAAAAGGAAGAAAGAAGGTGCACAACTAATATGACGGCATTCTATAAAACGGGTACATTTTATGTTTAAATTGTGCCTTCTATTATCAGGTACAAAAGTCATTTTCCTAATATTTTGCAAATAATGCTTGCAAGCTTTGTTACTGCTACACATTAATTCTTCTGTTGCGGGACCACTTGCTAAGGAACACCACTAGGAGGCCATGCCTCAAAAATGAAGTCGAATTGAGACAATTGATTTGTGGCTCAAGCTACAATGACTATGATGACAATGAACAGAACGATTCCAAAGATCAACAACAGCAAACACATCTGCAAACGGGTAATGAGAAATTAACATCAGACGTGTTAGTACACAGAACAAAAATTTGGATAATTCAGGAGCAAATTTATGCAACTCGACTGATTTTGTCAACTAGTGACTACAATTACTGGAAATATTAAAAGTAAATGTCTAAGAAGAAGAACCATTAGCATAAATTCCAACTTTGCTCCCAGGACTGTTAAACAGTAAGCAGTCAGTTTCAAACCCTTTAAACCAAATATGAAAATACGGCATTTAGATGGGTTGCTTCCAGCTGAGATCCAAGTTACACAGAATTGAAGAATGCGACAATGGTACCAAAATATATATTCATTGTTAAACGACATATCCTAGGCCACCATCTTGGCCCAAAGACAACATGAATGGAAACAGGTAGATCAATACAGGCTGTATAATAAGACAATGACCAATTTTTTTCAAAAAAAAGAGGTCATAAGCAACATAACAGTAAGATCAGAGCATTCCTGTTACCACCATCAAGTTGTGATCAATACAACAGGAGAGTATATACCCCCCTTTTACAAGAGCCCAGGGATCATGTCTACCAAAAGTAATAATTATAAACTTGATGCCAGTCCAGATATTGAAAAATTTTAGTTTTGTCACTTGAATTTAAGTGAAAGGGCGGTTAAGGGTTATTTTTCATCTACGACCAACATCCCAGTCCCAGCAAAGAAATAGGCATCTACAGATTTTCTCTACATAAGACTCAAAGAACATAGAAAAAAACAAAAAAACAAAAAAAAAAATCACTTCAATCAAATTTTACCAGAGATGAACCAGATTTTTGGATATTGGATGCTTCCACAAGTTGTGAATTAGCTTGCGTAGTTGCAGCATGGGAGCTTTCAATGTTGGAACTAATGTCATCTGAGAGGATAAAAGAACGCATATTAGCATTATCATTGTAGAGTATGCAAAGCTTTCAAGAAACCAAGAGTGAAAACTTGGAAAAGTTAGTAGATATATGACTATTAAGAACACAGGGCTTACCAATCACTGCACCTTGATCATGAACCAGCACATCCAACAATGCAATCTCTTGTCTGCACAAAATGTAATAGAAACTGAGGTTGCACTATTCTACATCTCCAGCACAAAAGGGAGTTTTGATACATTAGAAAGATTGTTATTAAATAATTCAAAAAATTCCCTCTTATTGCAAATGTTACACGTTTTCACACAAGGCTGAGACTGTATACAAAAAAGAAGTTATTACTTATTACGCTTAAGTATGATAAGCATATACCAACATATACGAAGGCTTTCTTTTGTTTTGGTTCACAAGATATAAGAATACTAACATTACATACACACAAGTAAAGGCCCTTCTATTATAAAGAGCATATCCAACACTTGCTCGAGCAAGATATTGGGTATTGCTCCTTTACTATAAAAAATTTCTATACCCTAAAACCGCAGGTTACCCAGGCACTACTCCATAGCACCTAGGTGTAGAAAGAAGTTATGAGTATTACATTCATGTATTACTTCCACAATAACGCTAGCACAATGCCCAAAACAAGGTTCTCAGTTATTAAGACAATTCCAGATATTGATTATATGATGTTAGCTATAAACTGCTAGTTGTAAAGCTGAATCCATTCAGTTCAAAGACTACTGCCAGAAAATTCCAGAAACCTATTTTCTTCAAGATCAGCCCCCTCTTGCCTTTGAATTTTAATCCATTTCAATCTCTAATCAGTCTACAAACACCAAACTTTTCCTGCACCATTCCAAATCCTGGAATTGTAGCTTGTCCCAACACTAGCCCACCAATGAAGCTATCCTAGACAGGATCATATTTCTGTCCTGAGTTGTGTATTCTATAGAGAAATCACATAATTGATTTAAGAGAGCTTCTTCCGTCATGCAAGCATCTAGGTTTCTGGTTGGCTAACCAGGCCTTGACTGGCAATGCTCAGGCAGTATGTATGGTTAAGCTCAGGCGGTATATACGTATCGATTAGCTGGAAGCCCCATGGCTTCCTTCCTTTAGAGACCCACATTTAGAGACTGATGCAGGCACCATTGAAGGCTAACCTAGATTTTTCCGTTATTTTTTTTTTTTGATGAATTAGATTTTTACCTTATATGCCAGGCAAACCCTGTAATTCATAAGATTTATCTTGTTTGTGGAATCACCTGGGATATTCTAACCAGCGAACATTGAGCTGAGAGGCATAGATTGTGGTTTGACTGGAAGAAAATTAATAAAAAAAAAAAATCAAGTCTTAGAAGTGGAAGTCAAATCCATTTGCATAGGAGCGTCAACAAGAAAATAAATATTTTTAAGGATCTCCTAGGTACAGAACATCAATTGGTCTCCTTTGACAATAATCCTCAAGAAAATGTCTGCAGTTAACAGAAAGTAACCATTTTATATGTCCCATTTTCTTAATGTAAGTTGGAGTTTTGAGTGTTTAGGATAGACCACTAGCTTGGCCCTCACCAGGAGGAGAAGCGGATATGGAGGAGAACACATTTTCCTAGAATTAATCATAGGCTATAAAATCACAAAGGAAAATTTAATAAATGAAAACTTTTTCTTGCCTCACGTTATGCCATAACTGTAAAATTTAATTATAATCCCTTAAGGCAAAGAACTTACAAGTTTATGAACGTAGAATAGTATTTTGTTAATATTATGAGAAGCGGTGCTGACCTTTTGGATTCCAGAGGAAGAGCTTGCTGTTCAGGAGTCCTAAATGAACTTAACTCCAGCTCATGGGCATCATAACTGCATAATGATTTGTCAAAGTTATGGGGTGGAAGTTAAATATTTGATTAAAGTCTTTATGCCTGTGTGTAAGTGTGTGCAACCAAATAATTGGTCAAGCTTCGCTGACACCACTAAATATTGCCTAATCGATCTCTGTCCTAGGAATAAATTGACATACTCGTGGAAATCTGTGGAGTTTTAACATTGCATTCTGCAGCCCAGTTATAGCAAAATATTAGGTGAAATAGTTACATAATTGGTGATACTGGCAGTGCGGCTGGCCATGTGTAACATCATCAATAGTCGCTTCATCCCATAACAGACGAACTTTAAAAATTGACCTTACATTGGTCAAGAAATATGAGTTCAAATTTGAAAAGGGAAAAATTAACAATTTTGGGTTCTGCCAATCCAGTCAAACTTTCGATGTAATAACTTCTTTCAACTTCATTCGTCCTGAAATCTTAAATCTCACGCACTTCCAATTTTTATTTTTACAAATTTCAACAGGTTTCACTTCTTATCAGAAGAATATAGTTACCTTCAATGCACCTTTATTCATCATCTTGAGACTTTAAACCAAACAAGGCGAAGACCAGTTACAATTTACAAACATAGAAATATGAAAATGCAGAACTAGTCAAGTTGTCAAGAGACAACTACCTGGATGGAAGAACTTCTTTGGGAACAAAAGGAGCACATGTTGTTTCCCTCTCATCTGCAAACCTTTGAGCCTTGTGAAATTCTTTAAGAACTGACTGGAAATCTTTTGCAAGCTTATCAGCGATCTTCTTGGCAGCCTGCAGTTTAATGAATACGTGTCGAGGCGTAAGAAATAAAACCCAGCTCTGTCCATCCCACCCCAAAACATAGGAAATAGATAACTAATAAATGACTCCATCCTAACTAACCAGAAATGCATATTGGAGAATAGGTACAGAATAATTCCAGAAACATTAAAAGATCCATTTTTAAAAAAAAAAAATACAGAAGAAAAGGATGGAAGGAGAAGCATGTTTAGGTGAACCAAGAGAACAACACAGAGAGAGAGAGAGTTCTCCAATGATGAAGTGTTAACTTCAAAAATTATATTGAATACACACTTACACTAGCTTCCTATTAATAGGAAGATCCTATTAATATTTTTTTGATCCTAACACGACCATAACAATCATGGTTAGATCTGCTGTAAGAGTATACTATGTGCAACTGAAAATAGGTGTGACTACAAAGATGCAAGAAATCAAATCAGCATACTATCTATCTCCTCATGCTTTTGCTTAGAAGAATCTGAATACCTTAAGAAAGTTCACCAGAGATACCCAATATCAGAAGAACTATGCACTGTCCCAGTTATTGACATGGAAGCTCTAGCAAACAGAAGACCTGCAAAACTATTTTACACAACTTTTGTTGCGGAGATCCTTTATGAAAATTTCTAATTTAGACTCCAAGTTGAAACAAATAATGAATATCTCAATCCTAACAACAATCAAGATTAATAGTTATAAACTTTAAAAGCCAAACACCACAGATATCAATACCAAAATCAAAACATGCATAAAACAAATCAACGCAAAGTTTTTGGAAACGAAGTGGAAACCTTTTTGAAGAACTCTAACAAAACTTTTGTAACCTGAAGACCCAATCTCGTAACCTCGGTAAACGACACATTTACCTCCCACCACAATAGCTTCAAACCTCTGGCGTTCTTCTATATGGATCATCTTCACAAACGAATCTCGTTCGTTTCACAAACTGGAACTCCGGTAGCTACAGGCTATTATGTGGTTTGAAAGGCTAAGAATAAAGTAAGAGAAGGTTTTGATTTATTTAGGCTCAAGAACAATAATAAACATCTCCAAAACACTCAAGAAACTGTCTCTCTTGCTTGTGAAAGTTGTGTCTTATGATCCTTATATAGAGAGGAGGAAAATAGAATATTTAGGTCAAAAACAGCTATTTTTAAAAACACTGGCGACTGGGCTCAATTGATTGAGTCTCAATCTCGGTTGATCGAGCACTAGGGTTTCAAGTATAAAAACTGCCCTAAACTACCTCGATCGACCAAGGGTCTTGGGTTTTTATATGGAGGATGGATGTATCACCTCAGTCGATTAAGCAGGGATCGACCGAGCCATTATGTACAGATTTTCAGACTTCCATTTGACAGCCCACTACCCATTTTGATTCAGTAAACATCGGAATTGGAAAAGTTTGGTAAAATACATAGTTGTAGCCTTTTGCATCATCTATCCAACGCCACCAACTTTGCCTTCATTTGATATCAGAATCAAAAGCTATGGCCGTTTTAATTTGACTAGGTCTATGTTGGACAACATACACAAACTTGAATTCTCATGTGTTTTTTTTTTTTTTATAAGTAAGAAAATTTATTAATAAAAAGCATAAGGCGCCCCTAAGTACACAGGCAGTATACACAAAAGGCCCAAACACGGGGAACCCTCAAACCCGCAACCCTCAAGCCCTCAAAACCACAACTCTCAAACCCGAAACCCGCAAAACAGCAACACCCAATACTAACGAGACATAGGCTTGCCTCTCCCCCTCCTAGTGGAAGCACCCTTAGCCTCGTACTTGATGGAGCATTCTAAATTTTTAAGCTCCCTTCTACCCTGCACCTTCCGAGGAGTAACCTCCCTAGGAAGAGAAGCTCCAACTTTCCCTACACCAGAAAAAACAGCCGGGGCACCGAACAAATACACGGCCTCAACGATCATGCTTTTGTCCATCTTCAAAAACCTACTTCCCCTCAACTTACGGCTATAGTGCTGCATGGGCTTATAGGACATCACTGGCAGCGACCTCCAAACAGAAGCCCAATGCGTTTCAGCCACAAACCCGGGGACTGAAGCCCACCCGGAGCCAACCCAGTGCATAAGACAGAACCAGGGACCCTAACCGTAGAAACAGAAGGGGCCATACCTGAAGCACACGAACCCAAAGCACTAGACGGCAAAGAATTAAGAACCAAACATGAATTCTCATGTGTTGGATCAACTTTTGTACTGACTTAACCCTATACTTAAAACTTACAACCAAACATGTTTTGACACTGAATTTGCCGACACTAAAAACCTAACACTTTATGTTTCTTTCTCTATAGAAAACATATTTTTATGACTTCAGCACATGAAATCATAAAATCAGTTGAGGAGGGTAGATCACTCCTTAGACTACTAAAAAAAAACAATCCAGCAGCCACCGATGAAAGCAGAACCGATAAGTTTTAGTTATGGTATATCACAAGGGACTGCCAGGGAAACTCAAATCTGAGAAAACAATTATATTCTCTTAGGGGCTAAAAGGAGAAGCATTAATGCTACATCCCTTTCTTGTTCTAGAGATAGCACCTCCAACAATCGGAATGTTATATGTGTATTGTGACATGGGAAAAAGCTGATTGCAGGGAATATAATGCAGTTAAGGGAAGCACCAATTTAACGCAAATAGACTTCAAAAATAACCATTTCAAGTTCAAATGAAATATTAGTTCAAATGCAACTCTTAAATTCCTTCACTAACAATTCAAGTTTCAAGTTTCAATCTCTCATCCATATAGCTTCAATCTTAAGTGAACATCTCTTTTGGTGCACCTTGAGACAATTGTGAATAGGGGACTGTTCTGAGCCAAAGACAAGCGGAACCACTGAAGCCTAAGGAAAGAGATACATCATCCTCCACAGACCAGCAATCATTCATCAGCAAGGCATTATCATAATAAACCACATCAAGAGGACTACATAAGCCAGTAGAAGATTTAGAGTTCTATTAAAAAGACACTTTGGTTCAAACCTAAACACAAACCATTAAAAGAGAACGCGCTTAATTCCAAATTGAATTTGACTTACTTATTTGGAGATGGAATTTATGTACTATATAAATTTCTCCTAGGTATCAATATGTGCACTCCTTTCACCACAAGTCAATGAATACTCTCATACATATATCTAAGAACTAAGAATGGTCAAGCTAGTTAACAAATAGCAAAAACTTAGTAGCAAATAGTAACTATCATATTCGACTTAAAAGCATTATCGCAAAAATGAAGCACCAAAAAAAATTGGTAATCATATATTTTGCATTAATCCAAATACCAAGTACAACAAAGACAAAGAACGAAACAAAATAATCAAATTAATCAATTCTTCCAAACACTCACTAAATACAAGATGCTGAACCAAAAGCTAATTGCCTGCAATCCCCACCTCCCAAATCTGAAATGTTAACTATCTGAACCCTCTCATTTGCCAGCAAAAGCAACCAATTTGGCAACTGCACCGCGCACAGCCACCGGAAATCACCCACACTGGCCCAATTCCCTGTCTCCTCATCCAGACTCACATCTCATAAGTCCTCCACCAACCCTTCATAGCTCAAACAGTACGGCGCAAATGTCATGCTGCTGCTATCCTCGATTTTCGGCCTACTCCTCACTCTCAAATAGAAATCACACCCGTTCACATTGTGAATCCAAATTTGATGCGACACAATCACAAACACACACCCCTCAGCTTCGTTAATCAGAATTGAGCCTATTACCAGCCCAACATAAACCCTACAATTCCTCAGCCTATGAACAAATAACGCTCACGGAACCAGTCAACTTCACCTCGCAAGAATCGAGATTGGAAACCATGAATTCTCCAATCTCCGAACTTTTGAAATTCTCAACCAAAATCTCACCCTTTTTGTCTCTAAAACCCGGCGAATCCCTCACTGGGAAACCCAATTTCTCGTGCGAAGTTGAAATTGAATCGGATTCTTCTTCTGCTGTGGTTGTTTGGGTTCAGTGGTTGGGTCTCTCTTGGAGGCTTTGTTCTTGAGAGCGAATTTCTTTCAGTGGATGAGCTTGGAGCTAAGATTGTCTGACATCGGAGATGACTTCAAGGGAGGAGCGGACCTCGTAGGAGGGCAAGAAGTAGAAGCACTCGGCGACAAGCTTTTTGAGGTCAGAGATGGAGGCCAAGATTGAGTCCAGGTGGGATCTGACCTGGCTCGGAACGGTAGGGTGGGCGAGTTGGGCCTCAATGTAGCGCTTGGAGTCAGAGAAGCTGGAGAGGAAGGCAGAGGCGGGCGAGTTAGAATCCGAGTTGGATTGACGGGCAATCCGGGCGAGTGAGTTGTCGAGGCGAGTTTGGTGGCGGTTGGAGAGGCGCTCGAGCATTGAGAGGTGCTTCTGGTGGAGGATTGGGTCTGAAAGGGTTTGGTTTGAGGTTGGCAGTGAGTGTTTCTTCTTCTTCGGTTTCCATTCTCTGTGAGTATGACAATAGAGAAAGGGGCAGGAATTAAGGTACCAAACGACGCCGTATCCCATTAATTGAATAGACTAATGAAAATAAAAACCTATTTCCCAAAACCGCCCGTTCCAAATTTAGGGTTTTACTCCACAGAAGGATATAACGAAAACCCTAACCTTTCTTGCAGTTCCACCAATTGATAGAGTCTCAAGAACTTCACTTCCTCCCCAGTCCCCACGCCTCTTCATCCCCTAATACCTTCCCTCCGTATGATCCTTACAACACTTCTCTCATCAAAAACCCTTCCAACCAAACCATTTGCACCACCATTCTCCAGCATAAAAGATGAAGAGAAACAACAAAATAACTTGATGTCTATGAATTTTGAGATTGAAAGAGAGAGATCAATACCGGAGGCAGTCGATCCATGGAGTAACGAAGAAGTGCTTGCGCCGTTGAGCCAGTCAAGATCTAGCGTGGAGAATTGGCTCCCAGAGTTCACTTGGGTTTCTGGGAACATGTCTCAGCGGGGCTAAACGCGTCAAGGGAGTTGCGAAATGTGCGAAAAAGTCTGGGCTGATTCAAGTGGCAGGTCACCAGTTCGTAGAGGATTTATTATGGAAATGATAGGCGTCACACTGCTTGTCTACCCAGTGTCACCCTTCTGCTGACGTGGCACCATTTAATTTTTTTTTTTTTTTTTTTTTTGGGTAAAAAGAATTTGAAATCAGCCAGCCATTTACGTTTACCCCAAAAACATTTCCCTCATTTTCCTGAAATCTGCTTTCCCCCCAAAACCCTCCCTCCCTCCCCAACGATTCCCTTCTCCCATCCACTCGGCCACCACCTGCTGCCCACAACCGCCGCACACCACCAGCGGAGAACTCCGCCGACGCCCGTACGAACCACCACCAGCCGGAGATCCAACAAAGGCCATCCACCACCAGCCGGAGATCCCACGAACCCCCCACCACCACCGACAAACCCACGAACGGCACCCACCACCATCGTCCACCGACGACCCCACACAACGGACGACCAACCACCCCCCGACGACCACAGCTTCGTGCGACGCCAACTCATGGATGGAAAAGCTTCCTGGGTCTACGATGAGCCGTACACCGCCGAGCCCAACCGCTGCCCACCACCCTGCGAAGGACCACAACCGGTTGCCTGCATCTCCATACACCCTACGAACCACCCCACGCCTGACGAAACACCCGGGCCAAAGGTAACCCCCAATATCCCGAGTATTGCTGTGTCATAATCTATATGTTTTTTTCTTTTTCTTTTTCTTTTTTACTTCCCATGTATAGGTGATGCATCATGTATTGGTTTTTACAAGTTTTTTTCTTGTCTTTACTGTTGTTGCTGTTAATGAAAATGATGCTCAATTCGATTTAATCAGTAAGCATTCAACCTGTTTGATTCCCACTGTATTGTTACCCTCAGCTTTTGTTAAGTGATTTTTTTTTAAAAAAAAAAAAACTTTATCACCAAAATATGCTCTGAATCTACATTAAAACGAATTTGAAGCATATTTTAAACCTCTATTCCGTAATGTACCACAAATTATTAAAGTTGCAAGAATTTGTAGTACCTAACTTACTATTCTTCTTAAAGTTGCAAGCATTTTTGGGTGTTTCTGTTTTGAGTCCAAAATTTATGTGCTTCATGCTAATTATAAACTTTTGAAATGGATGAACCACCATCCAAAAGAAATGTGTCTCAAGTGGAAAAATCAGTAGTGAAGAAGTCACAAGGAACAAAGAATTAACGTAGTGACACAAATCGCAAACAAAACAGGTTGGTTTTTACCTTTTTTTTTATTATGCTTTTTTTGATTGTGCACATGTTTGATTACCTTTTTTTTTCTTTTTTTAACACGTTCATATGATTTTTTAATTGAAGACTTGTCAAGGAACGTAAGAAGATGCATTGGACACAAATGAAGCTCTGTTGCCTTCCATAACTAATATTCATCATGGCTATGTAATTGGAACTCAATATAGTGTAATTAATCAGGTAATAACTAAGTGATTTGTATAAAACGTTGGGTACCATCTGTAATGCTTTTTGTCATAATTTGCAGGGATATCATAATTTGGCGCTCGAGCCTTTTGGATTTTGAAATATTAACAGTATGCAGGTTGGTGTAGTGTCATTTTAAAAGAAAAATAAGATTTGATACGACATTTATTTAATCCCTGAAAATGTAGTGATTGAGTTTTGTTTACATAATGGTTTCTAACCAAACATTTTTTTTTTTTTCAATCTTGCAGCTTCTTGGATGCCATGGACCTTTGGCTAAGCATCAACTTGAAAGAAGAAATTTTGTATTTTATTTTGTATTCAGCCATGGATCTTTGGTTTAGAGGCAATATTGTATTTCATTTTGATGGTTGGTTGATTCAATAACTCTAAAGCTGTTTCCGATCATTTTGTCAATGGTTTAATCATGCTCGCAGATTTTTTTGTGTATTTGTTGGGCGTTTGAATGGCCGAATGGATGTTTGAATTTTTTATA